>DWDX01004116.1:0-12125 GCA_018245675.1 Agara michaeli
TACGTTTAAGTCCCACAATGGAATAGGTGGTGAGCCTATTGCTATGCACCGGGCACACATCCAGACTCCGAGTCACTATTGGAAATTCTAAATTACAAAAATCCAACAGCATCCAACCCGGGATTTGAACCCGGGACCTCCCGATCGGCAGTCGCGCTAGCAACCGCCCGACCAACGAGGCAGCAAAATGTCTACTGTAAAAATTTATTTTTACACAGAAAACGGCTACTTATTTATTAAGCTTCCATTTCATTGTCATCTTTTGTTAATACCCACACCTTATTTGATTGTACTGATGGGCGTTGGTCTGTAGTCTGAAACATATTCCAGTGCGTTTCTCATCGCAATATTTAATTGACCGAAATAAATATTTAACGGATTCACCAGCGTTTAACTGTCGGTTTCAACGCAATCGATCAAGCATGTTAATCTGGTTCTTTACATTTTGTTGTCCCGACAACAAATTCTCTTGTCGTTCCTGACAAATATATTCCAGAAATAAAGCGGGATAAATCACCACTCGCCAAAGAGATCATCTGAAATCCCGCTCGCGTTTGGATCGAATGAATCTCAAAAAATCCTCTCTACCCACTTAATCGCGAGATTACTTGCAAGTAATATCCCTAAGACTGAGTTACCAAAGTGTGTATTATTTTGGAACCATCATGATAGATCTAAGGATCCTAATAGTCGATTGATTGTTTTGATACTATACATATAATATGTTGATGGCAGTGATTTAATAAATGGTTTTGAGTCGAATTATTTTAAAATCGTGCCTTCTTTATATTAACTCGCTTTCATTGTGCATATTTTAAATAAACAATTTATTTGGGGCTTACCAATGTCAGAATAATAGTGACTATTCATAATTTGAAATAATAATGACCGCTCGTAGGAAAGTATGGTACAACTTATTTATTTAACAAACTAATAATGCTTTACAATATATAATTTCACAAAAAAATCCAGTAATTTCACAGAGGAACGACAAATTTCCCTGGTAACCTTTTTCATCCGGAATTTCGAAACAAAAAGCTGAGCGTTAAATACGCGTTTAATACAATACATCTTTCCGGATATTTGCAAATTGGGTATTCTGGAGGGGTTAGGATTATGAATGGATTGGCACGCCAAGGGGTCGATGCGACCCTTGTAGGTTACGGACCGAATGTCGCTGCAAGTATCCGTGGCATGTAACAAAGAGATACGAATAGTTTTGAGAAATTTACGTATTTTATTTATTGTTCCGAAAGTACAATATTTATTGAATAATGGCGTGGGTAACTCTTAGCATCACGTGTTACTGCTTCCGTCTGATGTTAGATTATGGATGTAAAGTAGTTACACGTGTTATTTAATTAACTTAAATTTCTGTACACTGAATGCTACGTTATAGGCGTATAGGCGTTATAGGCGTAATAGGCGTTATATATACGTTATAGGCGAAATTCGTAAATTTTAGACGAACAACATTTCGAAACCGAATGTAATTTGTCCAGTTTTATAACTATCTTTAGGCAGCTTTATCAAGCCGATTTCTCGAACAAAGATGATTGTGTATATTATAATACGTCATTTATTTCATATACAATGTAGTTAATTTTAATATTTGTATTGAACAACTCAATTAGTCCTGTAATAAACAATAACCGGGTTCGGCGGGGTACAATTAATCAATACACCCTTCACAAACTTGGGGTTCGAAGTTTACAGTTGCGATCTGAACTAATCGAGTTTTGATCTAAGATTTATCACAACTTTCAAAACCGTTACAATGTAATTTTAAAGTGAGGTAGTTTAAATTACAAAAGCGATCTACGTTTAAATTTAGGCTTTTTGCTAAACGGGAATTTTTCCTTTAGTTTATAATTATTTTTTTTTTTGTCAAAAGCGTGTATATATTATTTTCTACCCCTGTTATAAATATGAAAAATAACGGCCTCACAATTTTAACCAGAAAATGACAAAAAGTCCAATCTGTTTCTCGCCGACGGAAGCACGCGAGAAACAAACAAACAGGCATAGAGGGCGTTAGTGGGCAAGCCGTCGCATATCACCTGTCGACACATATCATCAATTTTATATTCATTGACTACTTTTATAATACATCGCAAGTAACGGTTTCGTATTATTGCCGTCCAAACTGCCTCGTCATGTTAGTTATGCCGGCGTGGGCTGTGTATGGGACTAATCGACTGTCACATACATGCGGCTATTGTTTCCGGCGTAATGACATCACATGTGCGTAATTACCTGTCGTATTACATTCGGAGATGAATAGTCCGATACCTAATACACCTTTCAAGATGCACTCGACGTTTATTATGTTGTTTATGTACTCGTACAAGTCATACTTAAGACTGTAGAATTTTTGAAGGTACATAAATACGCTTACTTACGACGCGATAGAAACATAATTCGCATATGTGCTTAATATTGATATTTTACTTAACTCTACTGCTCTATATAGCAAGTTTCAAATTGAATTGTCGTAACCTAGGCTAGAATTAGTCTCATTCCTCAAGTCGTGATCGCAGTTTATGTACCTACATATTATATTAAATAGGTGCTGGATAAGATGTAAAGTATCGTTTACAGAGGAATTACCCAATCAGTGCGTATGCAACTTAAATGCTCTGTACTGCAAAAATGTAGCAATATTCAATTGAGTTCCACTAAATAATTGATTAAAAAATAAAGCTTTTATTGTAGTATTGTCATGGGAACCAAACGTGTCAGCCAAATTTCAACCCAATAGCTTTAGTGAAAATGGGTGAAACATTGAATGCAAAATTCCTGGACTGACATACAAGTTAAAAAAGAGCTTTTAAAAATATCAATAATTTCATTCAAAGTGAGAATTAGTCCGAATTTCTTGAGTTTTATACTGAAATGTAGAGAAATTTATAGATACTTCTCATCACGGGTGAAACTTTGTGGCGTGTTTAGTTAGTCACTGAAATATAAATATATGCGTTATGGACATATTAAAATTCGAACCTCAAATTCCCGAAGCGTGAGACTGAACACGAAACCAATGGCCTATCATCGATCACCAAATGTGGATTCAGTTTGACGTATAGACTGTGAATAGGCCCCAGTAAGTGCTTCCATTAAGATATAATAGCTTGTTGCAAAATCGTGTCACTATTTCATGTCAGCGTTCTACACGTACTCAGTTCATGACTGCGGTTCGTGAGATTAACTAACATTTCTACATTCGAGTCAAATCAACGATGTCGTTTCACCACAGGCTAAAGAACTATCAGTCTGGCAACGCTTTTGTTGGACGACGTCGCGAGTTAGACTCTCACCCGGGACAAATATTTGCGCGATGAGCAAATTTGTTTGTTCTGTGTCTGAGTAATAAAAATATCTATATAAGTATTATTATCGTATGTATATGTAATGTAAGTTTATCAGCTGTTCGGTTACCATAACACGGAAATTTAGTTGCCTAAATTGGAATGAGACAGCTGTGTATGAAATTGACCGCATTATTTTAAAAAAAGTTACTCCTTCATTTAATTTAACCCAGACAGGACCACCACGGAAGGTAACGAACGATGATTATTTTACATAAAGATCTCAAATTTGTAATATGAAAGCTTCCGGTCTCAAAGAGGTGTAACAGTGAAATAACGACAAGACAATGCGCTCGTTGTGCTTATATAAGCAAAGCAATTTGTTCATACCTCAATGGGCCCACGAAATACGAGTATTTGAGTTTGCGATGTAGAATCATTATAATATTGTATATTTGGGCGTAAAAAATGATGTTGCTTTGCACTATTAAAACTGAATTATAGATACTATTTACTATCTATCTGTTATGATTATGCTTTATTATTATTATTATTTGTTATTATTATACTTTCAGCCTATCCCGTTAGGGACCTGGCGTGACGGCATGTTGTTGTTTACGTCTGTTATGATTACGTAATATTCGGCTATTGTTCACGCGAATCTGTTTGGATTCACAAAGTGTGTGTAATATGGAGGTATGGTGATATTTTATTATTAAATCGCACGTTTAGTTTTAAGAGATTTGGAGGAATACCAATGTTGTAGGTATACAGATACTTACAGAATGTAGCAGAGCAGAAATTCGCATTTTATTCAACAAAAGTGAAACCGTGTTTCGACATCGACAAATTATTTTAGTGTTTGAGATCATATAGACGTTTTTACCCTGTATCCTGTTAACTCAGTAATTGTTGTTTGCTACAGAAACGGTGTTTACTTTCAACTAAAAATTCAAAAGTTAAGTAGGTGCGTTTCAAAATTGAAAAAAAAAATATCACTCTCTATAACGCTGAAAGAAAACATCGTAAGGTCACCTACACATGTTATAAGGTAAATAATATTTTCTGTGGTGTATTAAGTCTGCCAATCCACACTTGACCAGCGAAGTAGATTATGGCCTAAAACCTTACGATTACGACAGGAGACCAGAGTCCAGCGGTGAAACAAAAGAGGATTGAAAATAAAAATTATTGCTTAAACTGTATTTTTAGTAAAGTCAGATTTGGTGAATCGCTATCCGTCAGATTCCCATGTTCCCGCCGTTTTTATTATCGTTTTTCTTGTTAACTACAACGTGGACATTGGTACACGTAGCTCGCAACAAATAAACAATTTTTAACAAGCGCTGCGGTATAGTATAGGAACCAGCTGCTGCGGCAACTGTATTTTTTAGTTTTCTTCCTGTGGTATGTATTGGCATAAAAAAAATAAACCATAGTATTTTCAATGATACGTATCAGATGATACCAAAAAATCAAGCTATTAACACAAAAAATATTTTTTTTTTAATTTCAATTTGTCTTAAAAGTAATGTTATAATAAGAAATCGCGTGTGCGTTTCGAAACTTTTTGTAATAGTCAATAAACGATTTCATGACTGCAAATATGTAGTAAACAATATCCCCTCTCTATAATATCACAATCTCCTGTACTACATAACCCCAAGAGAACCCCAGTTCGTGTGAGAGGTGTTGGTTTTTAATTTCCAATTCCGCCACAAACTCTGTTTATTTTAGCTTCCACCTGTATCCTCTTAAATTTCTGTATAATTTTGTTTATTCCGCCCGTTTTAATTGTGTCCAATTATGCGTCATTGCTTAAAAATCCTTAAAAAATAAAAATCGGCATTTTCAAAGTATTTGTTTTCAAGTGCATAGTTTAATTGATTATCTTAAATGTTGTTTGTGATGTTGCTTCCTACAAATTGCAAATAATTAAATGTTATGACACAACGTTAATATTTTCCAAATATTCCAAATATTCTTTCAGAAAGCTTTTCGAGAATATATCCACGGTAGTTTGACTTTTGTGCTTTCGCGATCCTAGCACATTACTATCACTTTATATTGGAATATGTATACATTATGGCAAGGATTATACTTAATTATTATTATATTTAATGGGGAGTAATGACCAAGGTCTAACCGTGCTTTCTTTCGTACGAATGAAACATATTTCATTGGTTTGGAAAATCTCTTTAGCGCTAATACATAGAGCTTGGATAATAAATACATAGTATCAGTGTGATCTTTGATTAGTTTAAAGAGAAACATGGTGTCTAGAAGCTTCCTACGGCTACGGCAAATGATACGAAAGATGTCTTGTATCAATTCGGTTTACACTTGGGTTACAATTAGAGTTATAAACAAGCCTTGCAATTAGTACATGGCAGTAGCTCCACTCGTAAACTCACTTCGTGCCATCCTCATTATGACGGTTACAGTGGCGCCAGACTCATCAAAGCATTTTGTACCAATAATAGGCTCGTACTGCCCCTGTTTACCCTTTCGTGACAATAATATATGCGAGCTCGATGCAATATAAATTGGTGAAAAGTAATTGTGTAGTGGTTATGTTATATACAAAACTAGTTTTGTTTCCGAAAGCTAATGACTTTTGTACAACTAAAGGGAGCATCTTGCGACTAGACGAAAGCAGTGGCTTACATAGGGTAATTAAGTTTGAAAATAGTCTCGTACAATTAGTTTTATGACTCTCGTCTTAAGTAAAGTAGCGATTTTCTCCATTCAACCGTTTACTGTACGAATTTATAACAAGACTGAGTGTACAATTTGCATAAACTACACCAGTAATTATATGCTGCGCTTTCGATCTGTGTACATTCCATGCAATAAGTTTTGTTATTTGATGCGTAAAGTTACATCGTCTAATTGCTTGTATATATTTAAGAAACGTGTATTTCCATAAAATACGAAAAACATTTACTTAAAACTGGCAGATACTATTTTATCCGACTCTGGGAGTCCCTGAAGATTAGTCTTTGTGATAGCACAAAGAACTTTTTCACTCTAAAGGAATACCTAATAGGATTACGTAATTGTGTAACAAATTGCCAAAAGATATAAAATTTAAGCTCAAACAATTGCTTAAGAAACATTCACATGTAAACCATTAATATAATAGTGGTTAATACACATAAACAAATACATGACTTTTTAAGTTTTGTTATCTGCTTTTAAAACGATTTAAATTTATTTTGCATGTTCAAAAAACTAATTTGTACTCACCAACAGAAAATCCTATATTTGCTAACATCTAATGCATTTAATTTTATTCAACAGAAATTTAAATTGTCATGAGACAAAAAACAATATTATTTGAAAATTAAAAATTTCGAATATTTTCGACGTTCAAAAGATCAGTACAAGGCGAAAAGAAAACAAAATGGATTACCAATTCGAACGTCAATCGCCTGCATTGTTAAAACGTACAATATTTTGTATGGTCCACTTTATTCCGACTTGACGTTGATACCCGTCACACGTAAACGGAATAGGCATTGGAATATTCGTTCCAGAGCATCGCTTGAATCACAATCGTGAGACATTCTGTATCGGATATTGGAATTTGAAAACGGTCGACGTTATCATTCTGTTACAGGAACGACGTTGATTTGTTGCGACTTGGAAACTCGTATTGTCTTTTATAAAGCGCTTCACTTCTAAGATATCTTTTTCTTGTTCACGAACGTCTACATTTTTCTTTTTCTTTTTCAACAACACTCGGTGACTTGATAGCGTCGAATGTAGTGCGCTGGTGTACGTGAGAATTGAGGGCCTCGTAGAATCTCTTTTTACCCGGCAATCTCAAGGGAAACTGCTGTTTGGTGATGTAAGCCCCACCGTTAGTCGGTAATGGCGAGTGTGCTTCGATCGTTATCCGCCAAGTGAACCGGGGTCCTCTTCCTATTCGTAGCAGAAACTCAGCCTAACGAGCTCCCTTGGGGGTAAAACAAAGTAGTGATCTTGAAATTGATAGGATGGTAGTTTTTGTAATTTGAATATATCAAATCGGCATTCAGTTCATTTGATGTTAAACGCTCTCCGCAGATCATGGATCAAATCTTTGAAGTATAAAGTAGGAAATTTCTTGTAGGAGGGTAAAAAATCTGCTACTGTCTATAGAACAAATGATGGATTTAGATGTCCCAGTCAACGCCACTCTGTTCTGTTCTATGGCTGGTTGTTCAGCGGTTTTCTGCTAAGTACTTTCTAACACTAAGTCGAACAGTGAAGCAAATATATCCTAATATATTTGCTTCACTGTTCGAATTGCTGTACTGCGTACTACTTTAAATCACACATGCGCGAACATCCAAATCGGTGACTTGGTATTTGTGGCAAATGTTAACGAACCATGTTAAAAGAGAGTCGTGAGTATCTGTTGAAGATGACTTGCATTCATTTGCATTTAGTTTCAATGTGCAATACCAAAGAAATTTGTTATATGAGGAATACAATACATTTGGGGTCTATACACATCGTTTAGGGTCTACATACAACATAGTTGTCCTGGAGCGATAGTAGCAATAGTGCGATTTGTCATTCCCGTTTCAGTCCATACAGTCCGATACTTGTCAATATTTAACCAACGTTGCAGGTATGAAGTTTACGTGTACCTACAATGAGAGTTGGTAAGTGAAGTCAGTCAACACGGCAAGGGAGCTGTGAATCACTCTTTTGAAATACCTATGAAAATAAATCAAAGACACAGCTTGATGGACGTGCATGCTAATTAGCAAGCTTTGTGACACAAAGGTGACTCAAGATGAAAGCATTTGCTACCTTTGAAGGGTCAACATTATTGTAAAGTTATTTAAAGGTAGTAAGTAACATTGCATTGTTTATAATTCTACTTATCTATATATTTTTCTAAAGTGTAGGTATCGAGTGCAAAGCTTGTAAATATTAAGAATCTACCTACATTTTTTTTATTAGATAAGTAGATATTGCTGTAACTTTTCAGAAATATAAAGTGAGGAAACCTACACTCCTTAGATTTCTCTGTAATATTCTCAAAGGTATGTTAAGTTCGTCAGTTCCCGTTTGGTCAACGGGACGTACCTTCACATTCTGTGAAGAGATTCTTATCTGATAACATGATGACAAGACCTTCTTTTTCTTATACCTGAACTAAAATTTCATATCCTATGTATTTTTGATTGCAGCAACTGTACCTTAGGTAGCTTGCATTACATAAGAAACGTATTTTATCTATCAATACATAATTTATTTCATTCTCCACTTTCGTGAATTTATTAAAATTGCATTATACGACAAACTGCCGAGTTCCAGTAATCGTATTAGAAACGGTACAAATAATTGCCGAGATAACATATCACCTTAGGCGTGAAAGGCTTAATGGGTTTATAAAGTGCTGAATGCGATGTCATCCATCTTGTTTATAGTGCATTAATATCGTTTGCATTTCCAGCCACTAGTGTAATGGGTCACATATTTTACGGAAGCACATTTGATGTCAGCTTTCCCCATTGGATACGTTAGTATGTTAGCATTAGGGCGACTGATTATTTTATTATTATTAATTGAATGAGCAGGCTTGAGTCCTATGACTCGGGGCACTTAGACCTACACAGGTTATTTGCACCCACAGCCTTGTTAAAGTTCGCCGTACGATCCTATTGCATTAATGAAGCTTCGAATTTTGGTTATGGCTATATGTGTGGTTTCATCTGGGTTTAGTCATGTTCGTGAAGATGTATGCTAATGCAGGCTGCTAATTTTATTACAAATTTCTATCCGTATTTCATCGATGTATATATTTTTATAATTAATTAATAATTAAATATATCATCTAAATTTTTTTTTGAACGTGTTCAAAGTGAAAATCCTAAAACAATACAGAATGCCGTACAGAAGAGAGTATAGCAGCTATTCGTTATCTGTCTCGTTCCGGAGAGAAAAGCCTTCGAAAATCGGAGCTCAGCAATCCATATCGTCATTTAATCCCTCCTGTCATGATCTCATGGTATGAGGAAAGATTTTTGTTTCGGAGTGGGCGCTACATTTGATTTTTTACATTTACTACATTATTTACGAGTATTTTCAGGCCACTTATTAGTGTTAAAAAAATATTACATGTGACGGATATAGTTTTGAAAAAATCCTGATGACTATATTATTCAAAAATTATTCAGAAATTTTTGATGGAACAATCGAAACTATGTTCAATTGGAATGTACTTATAATTACGTAGTTTAATATTATAAATGCGACAGTAACTCTGTCTGTCCGTATGTCTATTACGTTTTCACGACCGAACTGCTTGGCCGATTGCAATGAAATTTGCTGTGGGGATACTTTGAAGCCTGGGAATGATCATAGTATATTTTTATCCCGATATTAGTAGACATGGCTTAGTCAAACTAAATCTCATTTTTCTATATCGTAATTCTGAAAAATAGAACAAATTGCCTAGTCGAATATTGCCTAGTGAGCGAAGACTAGAGACTATTCAGAAATCACAAATATGCCTTTAATTTGACATTTCTCATAAAATGACAATAAACTTTTAATATATTAGCATGCGTGGAAATAAAATTAAAAGGGCTGGTTCACATTCGTTACAGCTCATTTCCAACATGTTAATGGTGTGTCAACGACTTTAAATATTTCGCAAGTACAGCTGGCACCGATACGTCTGCGTTCTTAGAATCCTGTTCAAAATGACTTCATTTTCTGTCGGTACCTACATCTCACGTCATATCGACAGTTGTTCATCGTATATTGTAACGAAATTTAGTGTTACACTGTTACAAGTTAATGATTTAATACTGATACAACATATTGGAAAGGTTTCGATCATATACCTACGCTGTTAATCTCGACAAAAAAAAACTGACTTTTTCTTAGAATTCCGGAATGAATTGTTCTTTAAAAAAATAAAGGTTAATGATAAAGCATTAAAAAAATATTTTCGCGATAAAACAAAAGAAGGAAAAAGTTCTATTTTCAAATTTAAGAGATTCATGAAAACGACTCTCTGTAAGCAGAATGCAACATAATTGTATTCCGGAAGCGTATGGAAGACACTGACGGAGCCGTACTAATTTTCGAGTGCCTATACCAACGCAGCGCTTACTGTATCGCCAGGTTGATAATAATTAATATAGCGATTTGTTACAAAATGAGTGCAAAAATATACAGATACCCTCACACCCGGTGCGCGTGAATCATAATTATTTATTTTCTTACTTATATGCAGCGACTAATTTGAGTGACTCAAGAAGGTAGTGTTTCCAAATATAAACGAACATTGCATTTTATCTATATGAATAAAAACGTCGTAAATCATTAAACGCAAAGCATTTGGATAAAATCTTGTCCATTAGCTGCACGCACTAATTTGTAACTCATAAACTATTTATGGAACGTTCTAATGGGAAGAGCAATTGCTACGAGGGATATTGTTTTATTTATATTCATTATGTTCTTCTATAAAACGTTGTATTTCGAAGATTCTCGTTTGAGCTTTCGAGACTTGGAACTCGTTGATACATTAAATCAATGTACGATTTCTAAAGAACTCGCACACTATAACTATGTATGTTCAGAATCTATTTATATTACACTTATATTATTATATTACTAATTATATTATTATATTACTTTGAACAATATAAGAAATCGATTTTTGCACTTTGAAATACCATTTTTATATTTTTAGTTTTCTCTTTGCATATAAAATAATAAACAGGTGACAGGAAAATATCTTGAATTAATTCTATATCGTCACTTGATCAAGCAAAAGATAAACACTAAAGTTGATACGTATAATAGTAATATTAATGTCGTCGAGAAATAGATCATTAGTATGAAAGATCTTATACTGCAATATATATTTATGTTACACCCAGACGTGGAACAAACAAATGTGTTAATAGCACAAATGTTTGCCCTGTGTGGGAATCGAACCCACAACCTCCGATTTAGCAGTCAGAGTCTCTAACCACTAGACCAAGTGTGGCCAGTCGTCCGAGTATGTCTCCAAGCAAGTGGTATCAAGTGGTCGAAAGAATTTACTTTGTTGTTCACACGTCATACTATTATTGCGCCCGTAACGCCATCTGTAGAGCTTATTTAATTAAAACGTGTTCTTCCGTGGAAATGAGATATTAGTCCTAAAGTAGCCTATGACACTCTCCAGCCCTTCAGCTATCTCCATACCAAAAATAACGTCCAGCCGTTTTCACATGAAAGAAGGGCAAAAAACATACACTCGCACTTACAATATTAGCACGGATCGCTTCACGGTAGAAATATGTAGCGGCAATATTATCGCCAGTAAATTGTGTTAAAGTTGAAGTATTAAAGAAGTATTTTGCAACGCCCGGGCTGTACAGACGACAATTGAAGTTTCTTTAAGCAGTTCTTTAGGGGACCCGTCGGTCGAGTTACCGAGAACCAAGTTCGCTGAAGTTATTGCGCGAGCTTCCGGGGTTTTAAATTTTTGTTGGATTTGCATTGAAATTGCAAAACAGCGTCTGTTCTGTTTCTATTGAGATCATGTTTTTGTTTAAATATTTTTTTTTATAATAGGTCGGTTAATTGACTTTTGGTTAATTGTTATCTAATCTCGGATTTTTATTATTACCGTATGGATTGTTTTTGAAAGAAAGGTCGCTAATGTAGGCTGTGTGGACGGATACTTCGTAAATCTACAGTAGCCTCGAATTTAATCCCACGGCATGGAAGACAGGCTTATTATGAAACCAAGGACTATTTAAACGATAAAAAGGCATGGGATTGAATAAAACGTTTCACCAGGCTGTCTCT
>DWDX01004117.1:0-12123 GCA_018245675.1 Agara michaeli
CGCGCCGACCGCGCAGGGGAGACGCGTACGGGGATGGTCACCGGGCTTGTGCGACACTTAGTAGAAAAAATAAAGTATATTCGAAAATTAATAAACATCTTAATATTTGGTTCTGAAATTTCAAATATTACTTCAATCTTACATAGATTGGAATAGAGTATAAATATAATACCCTAGTGACAGTTGTGAATCGGATGAGATTTGTAACTTGTGAGCAGGCGGTACCAGGTTGCGGGGGAGGCGGGGTGACGGGGGCCCGGTACTAATATTTGTGCGATGAGCACGACGGAGTGTTCTGTGTTTGGGTGTAACATTATTTAAGTAGGTATTCAAAAATACACGAACTTGTACGTAGTTCATCAGAGGCCGGGTAAAGATCATGGTAAAGATCATGTTTTCGGTACCAATACTCATAGATTTTTTTTATAAAACGCAGTAATGTCATCTGCTGATATCTGTTAAGGCCTTATTCCGTCTACCGTGTTAATTGTCACTGTCATGTCAATTGTAAAATTAATTGTTTGAATCGGCCCATACTCGTGTATAAAAAAAAATATAAGTTTGGATTCTCAACTCTTCCAAATAATTACCACTAAAAGATAGCTAACTTTTTCGTTAAAAAAGGCACCACTTCACCACAGGAAATGCACATGGATTTCAGCAGAAACATTACACATATTACATGTTTAGTTAAATGTTAACTGGAAGTGCGAACGAAATCCTTAGTTCAACGTTTACATTGTATTATTAATTTGTACGGAACTATTTATTTGTACTTGCGGTCATTCTGACATTACGGTTACATCAATACGAGTTCGTTGACAGTATGTAAGTGATAATAATTGAATTTCATTAATTTAATATCCAGTTTTATATAATTTAACAATATTAACGCAACATTTCTACTTCATTTGTTTAACAATTCTGCGCTTCAATAACCGGCCGCGAGCGTACCCCGACCCGCCGCTGGGAGATAGCCTCTCTCCCGCCGAAGAGAACGAACGATTAAAAGGTTTCGTCAAAAACCGTCAAAAGTTTGAAAGCACTTAATTAAATTCGTTTGCACGGCGCCGAACTTCTCGACGCTACGTTGGATAGACAGGCGATTTATTAAGAGGCCTCGCTTCAGGGAAAGCACTCGTTGCACCGCCGCCGGATAACGATAAAAATACGTGGTCTATTCACAACGGTGCGATAGCGATGCGTGCCCTCCGGGGCTCGACGAGGGATGGTCTGGTTCGTTACGGCTAAGGTCGCCGTTATTAACGGCTCTCATGTTACGGCCGACGTAATCACACCAGTCGGCTGTCACGTGCCAGCGAAAGAATAAAAGTAAAAGCAACAGACATGCGTACATTTATAACGTCATTTTAGATGTTCGTTACTGATATACTTATGATAATCGTGCAGACAGTCCGAGATCGCGTGTGTCGAAACCACAATTAAGGTAATGAGATAACTCGGCCGCTCGTAGTTCGAAGCGTGAAATATTCATTGAAGTATCTTCAATGCAGTGAGAAGATTGTCGCGTGACCGATCACGAAACCCGCCCGATCGATGCTCGTCCTCCGGAGTATTTGTTCACGATTGCACATTTTAGTTAAGATTTACTGTTTTAGATTATCCAATGCTCAGTAGATCCCGGGCCCGAGGGTAGATTGGACCGAATCGGCACTTTCCGGTGCCGCAGCAGGGAATGTTCCACTTAACGTAATCTGTGTGTAACGTTATGGACCCCGGTGCTGGTGCAATCTGAAATGTTTCTGTTCTCGGTTTATGCCGTCTCTTACAACTGTCCCGTTTCACCGTCAAGGACCTGTAAAGTTACCGTCATACTTTATATGGTTATATGTTATTCTTTCTTTTAATATTGTAATACCGAGTTATATTATTATTATTATTTATAAGGTATTATAGTAGTAGTAGTATTGCATTTACTTATGTGTATCAACGCGTTCTACTGGAGACTGATGTACGCTCCTTTAATTGGCATACATACGTGCCCAAGTAACGTACTTATCAGGGATTTTATGGAGCTCCGTAACCGTAACCGAAACTAGAGGATATCCGAAATAAAAATATATCCGAAACCGTAACCGTATCCGTTATAAAAGATTCGGATAATTTCGGATAAGGGCGGAGTCTAAATAAAACAGGTTGCGACAGGTTTTTATTTCATTGCTCGCGCGCGTTTTTTTCGTGCGTTCTGCCTACCCCGTTAGGGACCTGGAGTGATGTTATGTATGTATGTACCTATTTTTATTTTACTTTAATTTAATATCCGTAACCGAAGCTATCCGAAAGTAACGGATTATCCGAAATAATTAAATATCCGTTTCCGAAACCGATATAATTTTATTCCTATATCCATATCCGTATCCAGATCCGAAATTACATATCCATAACATCCCCGGTACTTATAAATAGTTTTTTTGAAGTGAAGCTTCTTTGCGCGCATGAGAGTAAAATTCTTACGGATGAAACGACACGAAAATGTGGGACGTTTTTGTCCAAATAGAGGGAGAGAGCGATTCACAGTGAGCAAGGAAAGATATTCGTTTGAAGGTTAGGAAATTTTAATATTCACAAATGACATGTGGAATTTGATATACTATTTATTTTTCATTTTTCATAAAATTTAAAATATTTCATAAACTCTCAATTCTAAATTCTAATTACAAAAAAAGTACCTAGTATATTTAATTTTCTTGTAAACAAAAAAAAACTTCGAGCGTTCGCCGTTGCATGGTGACGCGGATTTCAAACGTTACTAGACCATGTTCGTTTCTAACCTCACAAAAACGATTTCGTTCTCGACTCACGCCCACGGAGCCTTCGCGCGGCAAACGTACCTACTCCGGGAACCGAGGGGAGAGAAACGCGAGAAACGATATCCACTTTCCTAATGAAGATAAGTGGTTTATTTTCCAGTGAATTAATCCATTTAAATTAATCGCGAGCTCCCTTGGCTCAGTGGATTGTGTTAATACGTAGCAGAAGCGATATTCAGAAGTGCACTGGACCATGTCGGGACCGGCCGGTCTCCATACGTCTCGTTTTATACATCATTAGGACATAAACAGTCATGCTGCTACGATACCTCCTTGCAGCACCGCGTCCCGGTCTCTGTAGACTTTGTTAACGAGGCCGTAGCATATTCGCTGTGACAAGAGTAATAAATATGTACATTGATCTATTTTATTACATTTACATAGCTTCATCGACCACGTCAGTGGCATATCGTAAGTTTCAGGAAGTGACCGTTTACATCGAGGATTAAGAATACCAAGGAAACATTTAAGTCTGACTATCATTTGTTGTAATACTCGGTCCTCACTAAACGTCTCCAAATGAATATTTTGTAAAATCCTATTACCATTTCGGCAAAATCTTTAATCCAGGGTTTTGTTGAGTTAGGTTGTCAGAGTAATTTAAATAGGTACACGAGTAGTTCGACGTCTCAATCGGTCGGTCGAATGTAGTACTAATATAAAAACATGAATTGTTTTCCGTTCCAATAACTGGAGAGATAAAAATTCTTAAAGTATAGGAACCGAAACTAAATATAAATAAGAAAACAAATTGTTGGTATTACTTTAGTTAAATTTGCTTTCTTCCGGAACTTCGCCGACGGCAAGTAGGTCCGTGCGCCCGGCCCGCTGCGGGCGGGGCCCGTGTCGCGATAACCGGACACGGAGCAAATATTATTGCTCAGATCGTGTACCATATTGAAACATTGAAGTGTGATCGTATCGGGGCTGCCGCCTATCGAACGCCGTCGTGGAGGCGGGGAGGAGGCGTACGGGACCTTTCGTATATGTCTCAATATTACTTTGAACAAACGCCAATTAATAATAAACTTATTTAAAGTATTTCAACTATCTATGCAACGTTTATCGAGGTTTTATTACCACACTTAATTATGCCAATAAGAGTTTATACATTTTCCAGAAGACAACTCGGCCGCAGACGTCGCGAAAGGCATCGTGTTTCTACATTAATTGACATTTTACTTATGGAAGTTATCTCGTAAAGCTGAAGTACTCGTAGCGATAACGATAACGAAGGCTTCATTGGATCCTCCGCCGTCGTCGTCGGCTACGACGCCCTACATACGTACGAACCTATCGTATACATATATGTAGGTACAGTCTTATAGCGTTGTACAAGTTTACATTACATGTTATATGCAGTATTGCTCATCCTCGCGGTTACACCCGCGAGATATTGTAGTGTTCTAATGGGTTATAAAATATTTATTTCTTATCGTACATATGTGGAGCTAATCGAATAGCATGAAAATCGAGCAAGAGCGAGTCACACTCGCCCGCGCGCGGTTCCGTACGATCGTGAACTATTTAACGCTACATAATTTAAAAATGCTTTATTAATAAAATTTCAATAAGTCCCTTTTAAGTTTCAACGTTTCTTATTTACTTATAGTATTCGTTATCACAGTAGCTACAGAAGTACATGCATTGCGATAATTTAAAGTATCTATCTATCGCGGATCAATAGATAAACCGAAAAACGGCAAAAAATACCAGTTTCTTTTATGCTCTTTTATTTTTAACTTAGTATTTGTTGTTATACAGGTAATAGTACTACACACTCTGTAAAAATGTCAGGCGTGCATTTATTACGCCTCAACAAATAGAGCCCCGCGCCGGACGGACACACGGCGGACGCCTCGTCGTAGGGTCCCGTTTTTACCCTTCGCGTGCGGAGCTTTAAGACGGCCGGTGGTTACGATTGCCTCGGATGAGATTCATACATACAGCCGCCTGGCAGTGCGGTGAACCACGGAACACGAGAGCGTGCGGCACGCAATAGCGGCTATCCGACGGTAGCCTCCCTCACCACATCGCGCCATCATGTGAACACTATCAGTGGACGTCTACGAGGGAACCGGAAGCCGGTCAGTGGCGAGCCTGGCGCCGGCCACGCGCGGCACCGCGCCGAGCTGCGAAGCCTAAACCTTTAACGTTATTATCTCTGTCCGGCGGTGGGCGGCGCGTCGTTCCATTTTAATGGTCATTATTTCCCTTACTTGAAATCGCTTCAGTCACAGGCTCATCGCTCTGGAACGGGTGTTCCGCTATGTTCATAAAATGTCCTTTGTAATATTTTGTTGTTGAAGGTCTTATTCACTGTCAAATCAGATTATGGAACGAAACAATTGGAAACCTTTTGTAGCGCCCGAGCCGGCGTCGTGTAGCGGGCTGGCACACTCGCTACGCTGACATCTACATTATTTTATCTTATTCCAATAAATCTGTATTATCTAAGACCGGACTCGGTTCTAAGGCTATCCCTGTTAAAGTACACTTATTCTACAAAGTTTCGTTCATTAACAATTAGACGTAGGGTTCTCTGGCAGGCCTCTGTGCCGGGGCTATGCTGTGTTTTATTGTATTTTCACGTGTGTACGTGTTAAACGCATTGAAGTGCGTGTAATATATTATTCATTGTTTTAATGTACTTTATAAGCATTATTATTGAAGAAAAATTAGCGTTCTGCACTTCTCCTACACATAATCTATAAGTGTGCCAAATTTCATACTCTGCCGTCCCCGCAATTTTCGTACAAAGGGGTCCCAAGTTTTTGCTACACGTATTAATATATTTAAATTCGCATAAATCTGCCGTCACAGTTTTATTACATACTTATATGTATAAGTTGTTCTTAAAACGTCGTGTCTGTATTTTGTATTATAAAAGTAGTTTTATAGTCGTAGGACTAGCCTATTTTACCTATCACTGCTTGAAATTGCACTGAATGAAACAACTTACAGCGAACATGAAGGAAAAAATTCGTATACAATTCAAATTGAAACTCTTCCAACTCTTCCAACGATTCACTAAAACAAATTTTCGTTTCAATGTTTTCCCATGTCATTACGTTATCCTTGAGGATTGAATGTTACATTATTTTGTTTCAGCGGCTAGCCCTTAAATGCGGTGACGTAGAGTACGCGTAGTGTTGTGGGCGGTTTACGACGAAACTTTTATTTTCTATCGAGTTACAGTTAACATTGCGGCAGGGTCTCCGGAGTTGCTTTATTGGCTTTACTTATCTACATCCAATTGGATTTCCAGCGCCGTCGTTCTGTAAAAGTAACAAACGGTAACGCATACTGGCTCGCGTAGGTTCTACAAATCTTACATGTATAACTTCCAACAGGATCAAGTTTACCGGTACACCTTCATGTCAGACTATAATGATTATGTTTTCGACGATCGTTTCTATGATGAACGACGCTTACTTCGAGTGTCGGAGATGTTATTATTTTAAGAAGAGAGTCATTTAGAATTTACCTAACGACGTGCCTTTATGATACGAGTGAACTCAATAATAAGTTAATGGAATGAGAGCGAGGGCCGCCTGCAGTCGTCGCGAGCGACAGGGCATTATTGAGTCGTGGCGCAGTAGGACCGACGGTGCCGACGAGTCTAATCTAATTGTCTCGTTTAAATTTATCCTAGTCGCCTCTGAACGGGACGTACGGGAAGGCGATCGCGGCGAATATATCGCGAAGATAAATAGGTTGTAAGGTTAAATAACGGTCGCTTTAACGGTGCCGAGACGCACGGCGACGAAACCGACGCACCTCGAGCGGCTCCGTAGCGTACGTCGCGGCGTGTGGCGCGCACGGCCGCCTCTCCCCTCCGCCCGATGTTAGTTCGACCCGAACGCGCGACAGACGAATCAGGCGTCATTAACGAGTTCAGATCGGCTCACAGCGCTACACTTCATGACGACGTAATGGGATCTGCAACGCGAGGACGTGCGCGGTCGACACCCGCCCGACGTCCGCCCGACGCTCGCCGACCGCGTAGACCTCGTCCAATAACAATTCTGCAACAGAGCAAATGCAGACCCGGCAGTGACGAAGGCCGTCCCGACGGAGCGCCGCCGAGTGTTGAGTGTTACGAGTTAAGCGCACACATGACCGACGGACGTGAGTCTCGCATTTAATTATTCCACATTCTTGGCAAACACTGACAATATTTTAAGAAAGACAGAACATTTATTTCGCCCAGGTAGCTCCACGCGCCGGTTTTCACTACACACTTTTCTTTTTTCCAGATCAGTTCGAGCCGTTGACGCTGTATGCACTACAATATAAATATTTTCGACAGACGAGACGTCGGTGCCGCTCGCTCGCTCGCTCGCCGTGGCGCGAGACCGTAAACCCCATAATTGAAAGTGAAAGCAACGGACGCCTTTTGTGAATTGATATCTGTCATTTTACTACTGAGACGCTGGCGTAGTGTTAATAGACTCGCTTTAAAGGTTATTAGGCTGCGATAAATAGATTTCACCCCTATGAAGGATCCCTTTGAGACGTACGATATACATTTGTGAACCGCGGGAAGTGGAAGAAGAAGCAATACATTATAGCGCGTGTGTTTGAAAATGTATGTTAAGAGGATTGCAAAGTAATCTGTGTTTCATATTTAATTCAAACAAGTCGAAGTACCAAAAACCTTTCGACCAAACGTGTTGCAGAATAACGGCCGAGGGGAGACGGTCGGTGCACACGAGTCCAATAAACATTCTGTCCAGCGACGTGGTTCGTCCGCTCACTTTCCGATTGTTGCAGGATGTTCTTCAAAATAACCTCTCATATATACAGCTCCATACGTATCTGGCGGGGCACTTCAACAAAAATTGGAAAAACCTATTGATAATCCCGGAGCGCTATGACATGGGTCTCTTCAAGAAAGGGTTGAAAGAGCTCTTCTTCAAAAGCGGCACCGCGTGGGCGACTCCTCTGGTGTTGCACATGTCCACAGGCAACGGTGACCGCTTACCGCCAAGTGGCCCGTCCGCCCGTTTCCTAGATTCATTTTATAAAAAAAATATTAAGTAACTGGCTTTTGCCCGCGACTACGTCCCCGCCCCCCAGTCCCCTTTGGGGATGTAATTTCATAAAAACCGTTCTCAGCTGATCGCTACTTAGCGAACAAAAAATCCTACTAAATTTCAAGTCTCTAGGCCTTATACATAGTTCCAGAGATATCGTGATGAGTCGGTATATACATAGAAGACCTCTTATAGTTTAGTCAAGGAGTGCATTTTTTTCGAACTTTATTCAGCAGTCTCGGAAAAATATGGCTGAGGTGTCATTCGATTCGGAATAGCGTCTAGAAAGTTTTTGAAAATGGTCCACTTTCGGAAAAAAAAATTGCAAAAGTTATAAACAATTTAGTAAAAAAAAATGGGTTTGTTTTAACTTTTTTTCCACTCCAAGTCAATCCCTCCCTACTCACGCGAACATCCCGCAACCGCTTCCCCGCGTGCTTACCATTCTATACGAGATTTTTCGTTGCGGGTAATTTTAAATCGATGATATCCCCTAAAGTATTTATTATAATGATGTACTGTAAAGTACAATTTCAATCTAGATGAAATGCCAAGGTGACTATTATATTTATTTTGATAAGGATTAATACCAAATTGGACAAAATACATTAACAAGAACCCGATAAATTTAAATTTAAATGGAAAATATTAAAATAGTTACTGTGGCTCAATCTTAAAAGATAAACATATACCATCGCGGACTTTTTTATAGGTTTTTTGTGGACAATATTTTTGTAGAACATTGTTTTTATGTATCGCGCACGCCGTGTAAGCGTTCAGGAAGCTAATTTTCGGCGACCTTTTCGTGAAACAATAAAAAACTAAAAAGAAAAAGGGAGTAAAAAGTAGCCTATATTCATTTCAAGACCCTCAAGTATCTATATATAAAATTTGATCACAACGGTTCAGCGGTTTGGCCGTAATGACGTCACAGACAGACAGACCGAGTTACTTTCGCATTTATAGTATTAGGATGGATGGATGGATTATTAGTATATTTAATTAAAAAATAACACGGTATATGTGTTTGCAACGTGTTGTGAGCACATTCGACCTTCGCGAAGCGGGCGACGGTGCCAAACCGCCACGATTCCATCTCGTTAGCTATTGGCGAGAGAACGGCGGCGGCCCGAGAGTAAACGAGCTGCTGGACACTTGAAAATTTATAAACAGTGGATTGCATTCTGCTCCCGGGCGGGCGACGGCGGCGCGGCCGGGGGCGGGGACGGGGGCGCACGACGTACGGCGTGCGTCCGTTGGGCTTAGGAGATTGTACCACGGGTTCGCAGAGGCCGCCCGCATTACTTCGGTAGCCGCTAGGGCCGTCTACTGTGGAATAATAGGTGCAGGAGATCAAATTTACAGATCGTCGAACCGAATCAACAACAGGTCAAATAACAAAATAACCTTAGTTTAGTGTTAATCGTGTCAACCATGAAGGTAATCGAACGTCGGCGTCTCCAGCGCCGCACGCGCGAGGTGTACGATTGTACCCGCTCTCCGTACGCTCTCCGGGACGTGGGGTACGTTGCGACGACAGTAGAAAAGAGATTATTATTGGACCCTTTGAGACCCAAAATTGTAAAACGGTCATTAAAACATCATTAAAATTCGTGTCATGTAAATATGAAAACTAGACTTTAATTAACTAAATGTTTAAGAAACGTTACCCACCGACCGGCGACCGGCGCTGGTCTCGGCGCTCCATGGCGCCGCGCCGCTCTCGTTGCTCACGTGTTGCAGCTTCTTTTGTGCTATCTTGGAAGGTGTAACACTGGACTGCTCGCAAGGTGGCAAACGCATGCTCGCAAGAGTAGCGCCTTCTCTTGGGTATTCATTTATTTCAATGTCGTGTTGATAATTCGATGTAGCGGCGCACGCACGTGTCGGTGTGACGGAGCGCGAGTCTTTTGATGACTACATGATGTTTTCCGAAATCGTCGCGTATTCAAAAGTTTCCGTCAAAAATTTATCGGTAAAATGATAAATTAGTGAATTTTTGGTGTTTGGAAATGGTGGCAATTTAATAATTGCAACTTATTTTATACCCTCCTAGTCTAATATAGGTACTAGTGGTCCGCCCCGGCTTCGCACGGTAGTACATCGCTTTGCTCTAGTGTCAACAATTGAAGCAGCGTGCGCGGTATAAAGATTTTTTTGGTATTTTTTTCATACGTCGGGTTACACTATCGAAGTTTTCATACGGAACTCTAACTTTTTTGAAAATATCCCATCGCCTATGATCATGAGGGATGATGTGCGGTTCTAAGAATTTTTCAAATCGGTACAGTACTTTCAGATCCTATTCAATGCGTACAAACAATCAAATCTTTCCTCTTTTTAACCGATTTCAAAAAAAGGAGGAGGTTCTCAATTGGTCTGTATTTTTTTTATAATATTAGTGTAGATATTATTATTACTTCTATACATTGACCACCCTGTTTTACGATTTGTGTATTATTAGTACAATAAATGTAATGTTATTTTTCCTTTCCCGGACAAGTCCTCCGGGTCCGGGTGGAATCGATTCCCGGTCAAGTGAGTACTGACTGTAAAACTACTCGCTATGTAGTACGGTAACATCCATCGAGTGGAATACGAATTGACGTACAATTGAGTGCTAGCGAATGTATGAATGTAAACGAGTACACTAACATTTTATCTCTCGGAATTTGTATCACTTACGCATGAGAGCGGTCGTTACGAAACGCTCGCTCGCTGGCCGGACGCTCGCAGCCGCCGCTGCTTCCGACCGGCGGCCGACACGCGCGCCGCACTCTCCATGGGCCCGGATAACTCTTTTAAATAAATAAATAAAATAAACTTTTACATGTCCGATTTAAAAAAGAAAAGCTTAAGATGGGACGTCAGTGGCTATCTCGGCGGCGAGCGGCGGCGCGTGCGGGCGGCCTCGCCGCTTCTGAGCATTCCACTATCCGAAACGACCGTGTTATGTATCACTGTCGACCGTGCGTTCCCAGTAATCGAATTTGAAACAAAAATTGAGTAGATAGAAGGAAATATAGAAAGCTAAATCTAAATTTTATAACGTACAGAAACGTATCCGATATCCGATAACTTTTTTGTCAAGTCTTTCAATAAAGTTGTATATTTATCTGGCTATTTTACAAAACCCATTTTTCCTCGTGATCCCTCGCCGTCCTCTATAAACACGTGTACTTATACACGCAGTAACTATGAAACGTATTAAAACAAATGACTAATAACAAATCGGTAAGATCGTTCGGACTGGGCGACGTCACGTCCCGCGGCGTCCGCACCGCCGCTCGTGATTATTGTTACAGCCGCTAATGCAAACATCTACATAGTACGCTGCAAACGTTCCGGGATAAAAGAAAATATGCATTCTTGTTACGTACTGACAGACACGGAGCGGTTTGTAGTCGTGGATGTTAAAATGCGCCGTTAGGGGCCGCGTGATGGCTGTCGACGTCGCTGAGGCGGCCGCGCCGCCCGGCGCGCTCTCGCGGAGACTGGCGGGTTTCTTTATCCCCATGTCTCTCGTATTCTTCCACCACTCATCGGAGTTGTATTGTAAGGATAACCAACTGATGTTGAAGTTTTTTTCTAAAACTGTTCTTATTTTGTATGTTTTTTGGCCTCGCTTAGTTCCGAAGACAAATTTTAATGTTGACTGTAGCAAGAACTTATAACTTGTACGATTTTACTTTTTTACAAGTATGTTTTCGCCTATGTATATTTTGATATTCCGATCTATGAATCGCTCGTTCGCATATCAGCCCGGCTATAAGACGTTGCGACTATTTTCATGATTCGATGACGCACGTGTAGGTAACGAAAGTATGTAAGAATGTATACGAGATTGAAATCGAATTGTACGTTGTCTATAATATTATGGGTCGTCGAACACCGAGGCTGGATGCCGCTCTGGCCATCGGCAACCCGCGGTCGTCGGTAGCCGGGGGCGGGGGGCGCGCGGGGAGGGTCGGCGGCTCGCGCGCGCTCGCTCGCAGTCGACTGGCACACGCGCCCGCCCGCGCCCTACGCCGCCTAGCGCTCCGCCGCGGGAAAGTTCGCGACAACACTCGTCAAAGGTGACACGGCGAACGCACCGCCACGCTTATTGTGCGGTAGGTGATAAGTGCAGTGAGTCGGTGACTTCTGCGGCCGACGCCCACCCCCGCCGCCACCACTCCGCCACCGCGCCGCCTAGCGCTCCGCCGCGGGAAAGTTCGCGACAACACTCGTCAAAGGTGACACGGCGAACGCAC
>DWDX01004118.1:0-12122 GCA_018245675.1 Agara michaeli
ACGAGCTGGCAGCAGTCACGAGTGACCGCTCCCGCCCATGGACATCTGCAACCGACCTCTGATAGGGCTCTAGGGATAGGACTGTTAGTGTGAATACAGTTAATAGGTGTTAATAGGAATTAGTTGGTAAGTATTCGTTAGTAACATCTAATATTCTTTCAGTTTTTTATAACTCGCTTTAACTCTGCCTGGAGGGCCAATATTATCTCAGTTTACAGAATACTATAACTAGGGGAAATCAATCAAAAATTGCTCGAAATGTTTAGGTTAGCTTAGTATTCAATAAAGTTTCTGCTAAGGGGATAAAATTTTTCGGCTAACAGTCAATTATTCAGGATCGATCGGATCTAGTATTTCTTTATTTGACAGATCGTTTTTAGGTTTGCCTTCATTGCGCCAAATAAAGTGTTTGATAGGCTTTAACTGTGTGAATAAAATATAAACTCAATTAAATAAAAAAACCTGTTAGTATTTTGAGAAGTTTAAATTATAACCTCTCGAGTCTCACACTTTACAGTTTACAACTAAACATACCCAGACTAACTTAAGTCTTTAGAGACATTCGGTTATATTCGGTTACAAAGAGACCATTCATTACGACTTGGTAAATAGTTCCGTTAGTTGTCATTTAGTTATGAGTTTGAACGAGGTATGTTTCCTACATTAATAAGAAGACATCAAATCTATGTTTTTGCTTTATTATAATCATAACTCTTTAGCAATGATATAGGTTTTGAGTACACTTACAGTTTAGTAACTCAAATGTATATATATTAATAAGGTTATTTCAATATTCATTAAAACAGTCCCGCCAAAGGCTCCGTACTATTGCGTATAAGATGACAATAATGTAGAATGGATGATCAAATGAACTTACTGAAGTGAAGTTCGATTACTATTATATGAGTTCGCTTTATTCAAAGATATAATTTAATTATTCTACATCGTTTTATATCTGAATAATACAGCGAATCAAATATAATCGTGAACATAAATGAATGCTTATGAAAATGTAGGCGGGAGTATTTGTCATTCCGACGATGACACCCGTGCAACATACTTCCGTTTTCAACAATAGGAATGTGATAGACGCTCGCGATGAGTGCGCCGTCGTATACAAGTAATGTAACCATCTCACTGTTGTTGTTCGCAAATTACACGGCAATCGTTTATCATACAATGCAAATTATCATCGAATGCGTTAAAAGTTCATTGTTTATTTGACAGGTATTTGATATTCACACGAAGGACGTCAGCGATTCGAACGGAAATACTGCCATTGTGTATCACGTGGATTCGGACAGCCAAGGAACACTGTACCAGGTCAACTTTTGGGTGCATGCGGTACTGATAAAGTTACTGCCATGTTCCATCCTAACGGTAATAAGCATGTGGTTGATCCGAGCGTTGTACAACGCGAATCAGCACCAAAAGAACTTGAGGAACTACAGCGCTTGTCCCGCTGCTGAGAAGATGATGAAGAGGCAGCACAAAGCCGATAAAAGAACTGATAGAACAACGAAGATGCTGTTGGCTGTACTGCTTCTGTTCCTAGTGACGGAACTCCCCCAAGGAATATTGGGGCTCATGAGTGGGTTGCTGGGTTGGTGCTTTTTCAAGAAGTGTTACAACTTGTTTGGCGAATTAATGGATTTCCTGGCGTTGCTGAACGGCGCAATTAACTTTGTGCTGTACTGCTCCATGTCACGGCAGTTCCGACAGACCTTCAGGCAGCTGCTGCTACAGCGACATCTCGCCAGATTCCTGCCGCCCACTGCTTCCCATTCCGACAACCAGAATACGTACGTAATCGCATATGTAAAAATACGCTTTGTTTTAGTTATAGCTTAGTGTGTCTCAATATAATAATCCTGCGATAAGTAATTTATTTTTGTCACTCAGCCCTTAATGTTACCTTATGTACAAATTATTCAAAAAAAAAGTCATTAACTAACTTCGCAATACTTTTGTTATACTGATAACATAGATAAGACTTTCTTTCAAAACTTCTGAGTATAATGAGTAGCGTCAGAGACTTTTAAAGTTTGTGAGTTGGTGACTTTTCCATTTTTCTTTTTAATTGCTCCGTATGTTAATTTTATCTACGTCGGACATGCTTATTTCGTACTTTTTTCAAATGACAGATAGAGTTTTAATTTCAAGATACACAAAGCTTAAATCTGGCGCACGTAAAGTTCTCTGTTCTATTGTCGATTGTGAATAATTTCAATTTGAAATAAGAGTGTTGGCATTCTCTCCGGCAGGTGCACGGAAAAAATAAAAAGATAACTACAGCCACTCTTCTAAAATGTGCATAACTATGTGAGTAACATTTTGTTACATGTTTCTATGCTAAGTATGTGTTTATACACAAGTTCCACGGTGTCGGAAACATAAAATCCTGTGACATATGTGTATTGCAATATTCTACTTTATTTGTAATGCTAGCACCATTGAAATGTCTACAATTATCCAATTTTGACCCAATCATACTCTGGTTAATCCATACTAATTAGTGTGTCAGTTTGTCCGGTTGTTTACCTTTCTTTCAAGTCAAAACGGAGCAGCGAATCTATCCGATTTTTGATTTGAAGATAGTTGTAGCGCTAGAGAGTCATTTTTTGCGTAGGCTACTTTTTTCGCTAATAAAAATGTCGCATTTCCACGGGAAAACACGTTTTAATCAATCAAGCGCTATAGCTGTCGTTGCGAGCGCAATAAAGGTATAACGTGTGAACCAAATAAATTCTTTTGACACCGGGTTTCGCCCGCGTGGTCAATCAATCGTATGGACTATTACAGTAATACATCAGAGGCCATAGTTTTCAAATACATATGTATATTTTGCACAGCAATTTTATTAAATGTTCAAAACCATTTTCGGTTTACAATTCATACGAATTATGTTTATTAGTGAAACACTTAATCAGCCGAGACTACTCATAACTAATAGTTAACTTATTTAACAGATAATAAGCGTTTATTATTATTCAAACGCCTGGAGGACGCACGTCACGTAACTAAAGCAAAAAGTTTGTGAAACAAAAAATTTGGACCACTAATAGAGGCCTTGTTAGCGAACGTATTCTCGGTAGTATTCTACAAGCGTGTTTTAGCTAAAAGGTATAAACTGAGGTAGACAATGGATCTTTATTATCGCGGCCCACTTAGTCGTTTACTACACCAACGACGAGCGACTATTCAATATTAAATAGTGTTGCTATTAAAAAAAAAATTAAATGTTCCCATCACGATGTTGCCCACATTTAGTAAATTGGTAATTTATCACGTTAGTCCACGGACATTCCAAATTGGACTGGTATATGTCATAGATGATTTTACACATTTCAAGGTCAAGCTTGAAATCCTCTTATCTCAATATGTCGGCCTAAAAGCCATCGAAACAGCTGTAATGGTTGCGTTTCAACAGTCACATCCGTTTGTCATCTTCACACTGCTGAAAGAAAACGTGCTAACAATGTTACTTATTTTTTTTATTTATTGATATATTATACACAAACACAATACAGGAATATTTATAACAAAAATAGGTACAAGGGCACAGCTTATTCCATATGAAATTAACTTCCAGTGTACCCTTAATTGGAAAATCAATTACTCTAAGTAAACTTAGCGCGCACATAATCATATAAAATTTGTATGTGATACATTACATATGTTACATACACTTTCTTAAATTATTTCAAATATATAGGTATCCACTAAAACTTTATTAGTTATCATCATGTGTTCGTAGGTTGTATTTCTAGACTAGTCAACTGGACTACTTTTGTTTTGCTAGTTCTTTGATTAGTGCAAGTATTACTCTATGCTTTTAAAATATATACTTACCTTTAGTCGCTTGTAGTAAACTCGCTGGTGGTCAATGAGACTATCGAAATATCGTATTATGTCACTAAAAGGAAAGTTTTCTGTTTTTTCCTTATACTCGTAGAGCCCATAATGCGTTAAACATGTTACAGAATTAATTCTACCTAGGCATATCAAAAGAGATTGGAGACGAAATTTATTGAATTTCTTTTCTGTCAAATCACAATGTTTTAGACTTCAATAGAATCATTTCACTAAATTTGATAATTTTAAAACAGAAACCCTGTTAGACATTCTACAATAGGTAGAAAATTATTGTGAACAGCAATTTTTTAAATTCGCATTCGTTATAAAATATCAGTTCCATTTGTATATTAAATCCAGAAATATAATATGGAAATATTACCTGACTGTCCAACTGTCGGTTGTTTCATGAAATAAATACGAATTTTTTAGTATATTATAATTGTATTTGGAAACAGTTTGGTTCAATTTTTTTTGGTTAAAATTATTACAGAAATGAGTGTACCCAACAAGAGACTTCGCGACTTCAAGAACACTGTTTTTTACAAGTTGAAGCCTTTCGATGAACCTACGATTAGATTACATTCTTTTATTGTTACCGTTTACTTGGAGTTGCAATAGGACATTTTGCAGCACACGAGCAGTATATTACGTTTCTTTTTTTAGCTCGTCTAAGCCTAGGAATGCCTGCGATATGGGCTCGTGTTGTAACGTAGCTCCATCCAGAGCACCGTATATTAAATTCTAACAGTAACACCAGTATTCCTATAAAAGAGGAAGGGTATTTGTCAATAGTATTCCAACAATGAAAATACTTTGTAGTAGATCTTAACCCACCCACATAGAAATTGTTACGACGTAGCAATGATTTTTCTTATCTTAGGTCAAGAAAAAAAACTGAAAATTGTCATAAACAAATTAAATGTTAAAATGTAATCTTTGCTCTTTTAATTAATTTATTTGCAAGAACTTTACAGAAGTCCCACAATAGATAACTATATCACTACATCGTGTAGATTATTATAGATTGGTATTTAATGTAATTTTGATGAGTGAGAGATAATATTCTGACAACTAGTAAACTGACTTCTGTATTATATTTTACATACTTATGCTTCTTATTTGTTGTTGATGTGGTATAAAAAGTGAATTGACTGTAGATTAAATGTTAGATTTTTGATTTGATTCGCTTTTATAATGATCCTATCAATTAATCAATATTCTTTTAAGAGTTTTATTAACATGCAAGTAATCTCATTGTTCCTTAACAGGCGTATAACGGGATATTAAATTAAATAATAATAGACAGAAACGACAACAAAACCGGATGAATACGGGCAGGAAAACTTTTGGGACACCGTGCTAATGCATAAAAAAGAGTGACATGTGTAACCTGTCTGATCAAATTGGGTCAACATCATAGATCATTGTTATTAAACCCTTGACATAAACAGGGCAGTGGCAGAATAACAAGAAATTAGAAGGATATTTGTTGTGAACCAATAACACGACTGTGGTTACATGACTCCAAACCACGTTCATGTTTTCAACCCTTTCTTAATGTTCTACTGCTCGAGTCTGATCTGCTCTCACAATTTAAACTTTAAGGTGCGCAGTTTTCCTATCGATGTGTTCTTTCAATTTCATCGAATTTTATATTCGTAGAAAGAGAATTCGCGATATTCTCATTCAGATAAATTTATTTCTAATATGAGATCGAGGACTTACTATATGTAAGGTATCATTTAATAATAATCGTCGCGAAGTTTTCCATTCAATTTGTCACGAAATTGCCGCCAATTCGCTAACATTAAATTTAAACCGCAATGACATTTAAATTGTGCTAATTATATCAGTGACACGATTTTATTCTGTTTGAAATTCGAATTCGGTTTAGAGTTATTTGTTTTGGAGTCAGTTAATCGTGTGAGCGGCATGTTCGGTTGAGTTTTGTTTTTCCTCGAGAGATCATGTACGAGTATTAACCTTAACGTATGTATTTGTATAGGCCATATAGCGTCTAAGTACGTTTATACATGTAGCAAATATGAGAAATACACAAAATAAAACATTTCCTGTAATTTATGTTTCTTTTGCCCAAATTTCTACTTTTGACAACCATGAGAGAGGCGTTCCAGGAGAGTTTCCAAACAACATCATTTGCATTCCAAATAATATCCTATCAAAGTGTTTGAAATATAATTGAGTAAATATTTTTTCTGTATAAGTGATATATAGATATATAGATCTTCAATGTCTGACGCAGTATTAGTTATACGGATAGTGGTTTAGATTTTGACTTCCCACTCCGTGCCTGAGTTCACATCCTGGAATGTAGCTCTGGTTGAAAATGCTATTTGCGTTTAAAATTAAATTTCACTCTCTATTACTTAGACGGAAAACAACACGAACCGATTAATAATTAGATGGCAGATATTAATGGACCAATAAATTGTACGCGCCGTCGGTAACTTGATACAAGAAGTACTTTAGTACTGTTTAAGTCGTCCCGTTTTAACTCGCTACAACCCTTTTTACATCCCACTGTTGGGCCCGCACGTCTCTTGCAACTGCGAGAGGCCTGGAGCTTATACCGCCACAGTGCTCCAATGCGGATTTGCAGACATACGGGCTACTGACCAAAACGTCTGTCGGATGTGGAACTTTCGTAAATCGCTTTTAAGGGCTCGTCGGAGACCAGACACAATGTACATTAAAATACAAACAGACAGCAATATGAATATTTTGTTGTATTTTATGAACCTTTAGAAATTTACAGAGGCTTTTAAAAGTTATTGCTACTACTATAAGATTTATTTTGTTACAGAGCCAAGACTTCGGTTCCGTGAGGAAGGATTGCGAAGGGCAATGCTCCCGGTGTGTGTGAACACTTCCTTTAGACGCGTAAGTGTTATGACGTGACGTAAGTGACTATGGTTATGTGCTCACCATTACAGTGCCGTGTTATTTTGAACTACCATGACGTATTTTGGTAAATTGCTATGATGTAATGTGCTAAGTATATAACGTAAAAGCTACATACGTAAGTAAGTGTAGAGGGTGAAAATGTGGTGACATTTATGGAAAAACCGTTTGTATGTAGAATTTAAGATTGTTCTATGTATATAAATGTGGACGAAGCTTAATATATAATTGATTAGAAGCTCTTACTAATTATCATGCAAATATCTATTGTTAAGGAGGAACACGGATATATTTCTCTTGTTTATGCTCTACACCGTATGTGGTCAGCATATATTCTGTGTGCTAAACAACAAATATGAATAATTTATACCGACGGGCTATCGGGTTTGGATGTATAATTAAGTTTACCTGCAAACTAATATTGGGATTACGTGACTTATTATGTACGTTTTATACATCGATGAAAGTAATCAATAGGCGAATAATAAGTCTCAAATAAAAATACCTCTTCCTAAGTTCGTGTTATCATTTCAAGTTAACATGAATAAAATATGAAAGCTTCTGAAGGAAAAGTTTGTTCCGCAATTGAGTTAACTGTTCGCAAAAAAATAGAAAGAAGAATGGAAACGATTTTACGAATGGACCGCAATTTATTGGAAAATTGTGTAGCTTAAAATGAAAAATTGTATAGTGAAAATGTGAAATACTTTTTACGTAAACTATTATGTAGCTTTTGTGACAAGTGGGCACTGAGATGTTCTTGTACTAGATAATATTAAGCGGATCCAAACTTTACAATAGCAAAGTAAATTGGCTTCGTTAATGAACCATTTTCTATGTCCTATCATTTAGACATTAGCTTTACATATTCTAAAAGATCTATTTAGAGAGTTTATTGCATAATGTATGTATAAAAAGGAAAGAAAGGCTACGGAGGTAGTAGCTTTATATCTATATGGAGGGGGGGGGAAATTAAAAAAGGTTTTGTAGTTTATGAATGCCCCTATTGAGTACAGGCCGCCCAATGAAGGTAATTACTTTTGTAACAGTACTTATAATAAGTATGCTTTGTGTTTGTTATTAAAACAGTCAATTAAGCTCCTAATTATTCGAAAATGTTAAGTGAAATAATGCCAAACTACTGGTGTGAACATATACGGCGATGTAGGAATTACGTTTCTGTCCAAACTAGCAAAATAAATGACATATAGAGAAGAGATAAACCCAATACACCGGATCCGACAGGCGGCAAGCTGTAATTATCAAACATCATCGATCTCTGTATCTAGTCCAGTAGCCTTGATATTGTAATGTTGCTTCTCCTTGCTGTAGTACAACGTAAGACTTAAACTGTAAATGCATTCCGTAAATAAACGTTATAAATAAATTAGGTATCTAAAGAATAAAAGAACAAAACCTTGTATGTCATATTGTTCTGATGTTTTTCATGTGTGTACATATAGGATTAATTTTCCGACTTATCGAGACACAAACAACCAAAAAAATACAAGATAAGTTCGCGCGTAAAACTTTTGACGACGTTAATATATTATTTTCCGAACATCCGCTGACAACTACTCTTTGTTATACCGAGTATGAATCATATAAGTGACATATCTGAAATAGTATGTTCTAATTCTCCGAGTTTAGCTGAAATAATAAAATACACTAGAAATACTCAGTCTCGCGGTGGTTTTCCTTTTGTCAATTTAAAGTACCAAATATGGTTGTCTCAGTATAATATGTAAGACGGGCCACCATTATCTCAGTTCTTCTATCCTATATTGTACGTAATTGTTTGATAATAATTTATTATTAGATATACAAAAAAACTCACAACGGAGTGGTTTGAATTTCAGTCTCCCACTCTCGGGGTCTGTGACTTCTGGGAAATACAAATCGAACCTATTTTTTCAAGAGCAGGGATCAAAGTTTTATACATTGTAAAGGCATTAAGGAGCACATAGCGTTTCACAAAGTGGCGGCTCTTTTTGCTTATAGAGTAAACGCGAGGTATGATGTCGGGCATAGATTTTTTTAATGAATTTTTGTTTATGATGTGTGTTTTGGCTGCCACTGTAGATTTGTATCGCAGAGATGTATTATTACAAATTTTAACAAAGTTGAGATTACTACAATTTTGCTCATTTATATATCTTTGATCTGATTAGCATTTTCCCTTATATTTTTAAATAATTCACAGATATATATCATTCGTACTGCAAGGTGTTTTTAAATGAAAAAGATCGTTCTTTTTATAATTAGTTATGATTAAACTTTTTATAAATAAACTTTGGTAATCATTTTACAATCTATTAAAAGAGTTAAACATTTAGACAATTCAAAAACCGTCAGTATCATGGCTAGCGTGGCCGACAATCTCGGTCGGCCGTAACTTTGACAACTCTGGAAGGTGTAAACTTTAAATTGAGTTACAGTTTAAAATAGACTTCGGACGAAGTAACCTTTTTAAAGTCAAGTTTAAGTTATATAGTGGATTCAGTAAATAAAAACACACATTACGACAGACTATAGTCGAGTGTATTTGGTATAAGCGTGTTATCTATTAGGATTGCAAGTGAATTGAGTTTAGCCAATGGGTCGATGTCTGGGGGAAAGTGATGGCGGCCTAATTTACGTTCTACCGTCTTTTGTTTTTGATCTTGTCACATTTCCTCAGTATTATAACATTCGTGTATTACTGTACTTATTGTGACTCCGGTTGAATAGTTTCGACTATTTTATTTTTATAACAGTTGCTACTCCTTTTATTACAAAAATTGTTATTTACATAACCTACAAAAATTTATCTGTAAATACATAGACGTAGCAATTATTATTAGTGAAACATTATTTAGTATCGATTCACTTTATTACCGACACTCAGACTATTCTTGTTACGAAAAAGTTATGTAATTTTCCTTTCATTAGTATGTTATCGGGGAAAAGAGGAATCCTTTGATTCCCAAGTTCCTCACTATGTGTAATAAGATATCTATTGTATGGAAGTTTGTCGAGTTCATTGATAAAAATGTATGCTGTTACTAACACTCGTCAATCAATTCATAAAGATCGACTGAAATTATACTCAAATTATTATATTACGTTACATTAAGAGAATTACATTAAGACCATTATGTTAAGAGGAGCGGAACTCTATATTGTTCTAAAGCTGCCACTTGAAAGTGGTTCGCTCTAGTATTAACCTCTGCGAATATTGTAATGTAAGAATTAAATGTTACAATTAATTATTAAAATATTAACAATGCTGCTTAGTTTGTGTTAAGAAAAACTTGTTGTAATTTAAACTATTATGTAAGTAAAAATCCCAGTCTAGTCGCATTTAAAATATATACATATTTATACCTATAAGTTACATTGTGAAGTTTGATAATGAAATAAACCAAAAGATCTGCATATTGTTATATGTATGCTAGTATTGCTGATGTGGAACTAATTTAAAGTACTTATAAATAGTTGTTAGGGTACAACCTAAGTTATTAAGTAAGTTACTACTACATGTCGATTTGTAAATGAATAAAACAAATTTCATTGCATCGATTGTATAACAAAAAATATATATGTGTTTATTTTTTGTCTTCATCGTGGTTTTATTTCCGTGCCGAAACGTAATGTTTCTATAATACACTGCAATAAAATACATTATTTTTTGTTGGGCCATGGGGTCATTTATCTTGATGATAACGGTCAATAATTACGCTAATATATCCTTGGGCTTAGAAAATAGGGACGTTATAGATGAATTGTAAGATGAATGAAGCTGTGCGCGGCACAAGGGGGATGTTGCAATTACCCATCTTATTTATTACACCCTATAGACCCCTTATCTTGGACTCTGACACCATGTTTATTTTGAAAATAAACATAAATGCAAAACGGAAAATAGATACGAGTAACCGAGCTACAATAGGATCATTAAACAATTATTTTATTTGCTAAAAAGCTTTACGGTTATTGAACACAAGTAGAACTTTGGTTCGGCACGTATACATGTAAAGCATGCATTTGTAAATATCTACGTGCTGCAGACTCCATTTAACATCAGGTCAGTTTTCTAAGGTTATTCTCTGAAAGAGGAAGATCCGAAATATTAGTATGGATGACGGATATTTAGAAGGTAAAGTAAATTATCCAACGGTTTCAAGGAAATCTTTGGAAACTTTGTAGAACATATTAATACCAACCAATACAGGCAAATATACGCTTGTTTAGTTTAGACTATTACACGTGTTTAGTTTTGCTAACAATAATACAGTCAAATTAGATTAATTCACGTCCCATAATTAATGGTGGGTTTGTTATTATTGGCACGCGTTAATTAATGGGCGGGTCTATTTGAGCTTGTTTATTTAAATTCCCCTTTTTCCTTTCACGTGGCGCCTATAGCGGAAATTTCAAGGTTGGACTGAAATTTGTTATTTATTTCATTTTACCAGAAGATAATACTTTAGGCTCGTTTTAAATTAGACACTTTTTCAAACGCTAAACTGTTCCATAATTACAATGGCAGTAATTATTAGTACAAGCTACTACGTTGATTAGGGGAACTGAAATACAATGAAATATTACGTTTTTACGTTTGGTGCTGGTAAAAAATGTACAATATTAAAAAAAAAAACTCACTGTTTAATTTTAATACGTCAATCAATTGTCATCATATCATGAAAAATTATTCGCTCTTCGAGTAACTTGGGTATTACGATATCCTTCTACGAAATGGATTATGGAATCTGTTAAATTACCTTTCCAGAAATCAATAGTTTTGTATGTTAATATTCTAATCAGACAGAGACAACTTCTTTGTTTTGTTCTCTGCACTGGTAGCACTTGAATGTTTAATATTACATACATTATCTCTGTTACAGTCTCTTCTGAGAAGAGAGGTAGACGTCACACTGACAGGTAGACCTTACACTTCATTGAAACACTAAGGCGTGAGAAAATCGCGTTGTTTCCTTCACCGCTATATTGCCATGATAATGGACTTTGACTACCCATATACATAACGTTGTAAATTTGGAGTTGCGTTACAGGATTCCAACCCAAGAACACCACTAGTTTACCATTGTTCCTCACACATCACATTATACATGCCTTGAAGACACACAAACTTGTATACTACTGCACATAAAGCGCTCAGCACATGCCGGTTTATAACGTAATAAAACAAAAGCTACTTATTAGATTTATTTCAGTGTTTTCATAATGAAGATGTGGGTGTTCATTCCGCCGTTTTCAAGATAACATTACCACCTACGATGCGGCAAAGTTGTTATTATATTATAATGAGGACCTCATTTTGCTGAACACAGTTGTAGGGC
>DWDX01004119.1:0-12121 GCA_018245675.1 Agara michaeli
GTGTGTGTGCGTTTTTTTTTATATCTACATCTGATTATCGATATGATAATTACATTCGCGTTATGGTGTCTTGTTATTCAGACTATTCATATCATCTAAGGTTTAATTTGTTCATCAGAAACGTCACGTGATTCAGCTAATGCTTAAGCGCGATAATCTCGTGTGTGATGAATGTAACATTCATGTTATCACTTAGACGCCAATGTATGTCGTTTAAAACGCGAGTGGATACGAGAATGTTGGCGAGATCGGTATCTCTGCGCAAAAAAAAGCTATCTTTAAACTTTGAAAGTCCTTCCAAACTTCAGATCTTGTCTGACGCGATCTCACGTAATACTCGAAAAAACAAAACAAACTTCTCCAATGCAGAAAACCGAGGGAAGTTTAAATAACTGTCAAAGCTATCTGCTTTTGTCAGACAGAAATCTCGTTAAAATTGAGAGGAATACACAAAAAAACCTGGCATTCATTTAAACAACTGTCCGCCGAAGATAAAATAAAAGGTTCCTTTTAGTCCGCGCACTCGAAATGCAAACGAGGTGAGTGAGATTGGCAAAATTCTGGCGAACGGTGCCGCGTGCTGAAGTTTTTTTTCTTAATCAAGAATTGCGTATCTGTCTTTGCCGTTGTTGTGCCAATACTTGAACCAGCCTCGGTTGATATTTACTTTTGAATCTCTTTTAACCTTTAAAGAAGCACTTGTACAGAAATGGTGTTTACCTACTGTTTAAATGAAACCACGCTAGCTAAATCATTGTTTTATATTGCAACACCAGCACAATAACAACATTGCATTGTAATATATAAGCATTGTATAAACATTGCTAAAACAATTCTGAAATTGCCCATTTGTATTACGTTTGTTCTCGGATTTTATCTAGAGCCGTCACGAAATCGTATTTGCAACTGTGTCAATGTCATTTCCACTAGCCGGGGCCGTTTGCAATTTATCCATTGACGGATGATTTGCAATTTAGCGTTACGTCGAGACTTTTGTAGTGACTACAGCGGTCTCGTAACGATCTCACCCAACGGCCTGAGGTAATTTAGGAATATCAGCAGACCCGCTTTCACCGCTGATGAATGACCCCGGGTCCCCATCCTTCGCGCCTCATGACGCGCTGCCGCCGTCGTCGTGCTACACAAATCGTTTCCCTTTCATCACTCTCTCTCTCTCTCTGCCTTGTTTACATGAAATTTCATTTCAAAATCTCCTCGTTAAAGTGTCAGAATAATAGCCATCACGATGTGCGCGATTTCGCTATTCGCCGCGAATTCACGTACGTCGTGGTACAAAGTAAAATCAAGTGCGCCGTGAAACCTACAATTCTCCCAACAGTTGATTTTGTAAATTATCAACTTTACAATTACGAGTCTCGATACGATCTGTTATTACCACTCGTCTTTTATTATCCGCCTCGGGGTTGGAAGAGAATTATTAATCAATCCGATGGTCACTTTCTCCAAAGGGGTCAGGTATTGTTCGAGCCATCCTACCCGGGAGTGCAGGTAATTTAATACTATCGCTCGAACTGATTTCTCTGTTGGCTGATGGATGACTGCCAATTGTGCTCCTGTCTCGTTAGCAGATTGCAGTACGTTTTTGTTCTGCTATAAAAGTTAACGTTCGATTATTCATTAAATGTTCATTTTATACTTCACAGAAATTTGTGGTCGCTAATTAATGTACTCATAAACTACGTTTAGAAGCCAAATGTCTCATTATTATCATCCTAAGTAAAAATTATCTCTTCGTTTACGTTTATCATGTCATGCGTTATGTATGACGATGAACCGAAGCGCTGTGTTAATTCTGCCACGTTTTTTTAACATTGCTAAGTGTCACTAACAACGAGTGTTAAAGCCCTTTAAGTCCGGTATAACCGTTCAATGTACGCGGTGTATAAAAATTCTCACATATATCATAAGATCGCATGGCCGACTAACGTTCGGTTCGCACGCAACTTCGCAACTTACGCCTATTGTAGACTTTATTACCCTACTAATAGTGCTCGCGGAAAAGTCAGAACTCAGTCTAAACGATCGTAATAGCTTCGGAGCCGGACGATCGCTGCGGTCACGCGATTTCGATTTCATTCACATGCGATTTTATCACTAAGGACTCAATATTAACATTTTATTCGCATTCTCCTTTACGTACGCCGAACGAGTTGAAATAATTCTCTCGTTTCAAGGATTGTATCGATAATTGCGGTCGAATTTCGGTCGATGTTTAAATTCTTTATTTTATTAGCGTGGATGCAGTAACGGGCCTGTCAGCGTTAATATTACTGTTCGTACGCCAACAGGAATCATCAATCAACAAAAGCAATTTTATTCTTGAGCAAGAGGAGAAATATGGCGTTTGTATTGAAGTTAAAACCAATATGGAAGCGAGTGCTCGAGCTCGGGGAAATCGTTCGTTATGAAGTGTTCCCTTGAAAAGTTACGAGCAAATACTTAGTATTAAATCATACATTTCAACGTGGACGGCCATGTCTGAAGTGTTTTCGTTTCTAAGAATATTTATTATAACTCATTAATATCGTTGTTTTGAGAGTTTGTTATGATATGTATTCGCTATCGCTAATGTCAACCAAAGCACCTAGCATTGGCCTTAACTGTGATTTAAGTACTTCACCACACCTATTGTCGATACTTGTGGATGTTCGATGCGTATCTACTCTGTAGTATAATAATTATGTAGTGGCATTGTTAACAACGCTTGTTGCTACACTTATTACTTGACAAGAACTTTTCAGTGATGGGTGATAGGCTCCGCTTGCTAGTAGATAAATTTAGATCGTCATATACTTGAGACGTGTTTACTTAATCTCTAATGGTAAATCTTGTTAGTGCAATTGTTAAGTTTATAACTTTAAATAAATCTGTACGTAATAATGATAATACGTGTACGTCGAGGGGACTATTTGCACTTTAAATATTTTTCTTTGTTTGCAGTCATAATATTTGACGCTGGCTCAAGAATACATAAATAAAACACTCAGGATTTTTTTTCGTATCGTCTTGTCTGTGTCTGTAGCATGTGTACCCGAATAGGTCCTAAAGTATTCATGTATTATCATGGAATTGCAGTTTACATTCTAAACATTGTTATTCACTGAAGGATGGCTAATTATTATTATTATTATTATTTTCATACAAACTTTTTTTCTCTAATATATTGTTACGTTCACTTTGAAATTTGAAATTCACGTTGAATTTCAAAATTCTTCCCATTTTCCTTACTAACAAACTATAGCCCAGATTCTCAAAATATCGTGGATAACATTTGCACCGGCAGAACAATGTGTCTGCTCCAGCTGTGAAGTAAAAATGTAGCAGTGATTTAGCTCGTTAGCGGAAACTTTTAATTGGCTTTTAACTATTGCATACAAGCGGTAATTGGCTTTAAACGCATCAACCTCGGCGTTTTGCGCGCGATTCATTTGCTTTTTAAGCTCTTCGACCTTTTTAATGCCCGAGAGTGTGGAATTTGCATTATTTTAACTCGACAAAACAGAGACATTATTTTGTTTTTATTGTAGATTACGTGTCACAATTAATACTTTTAACACCGAACATCCCTACTATATAAATATTATACGCCTGTAATCCCCTAAGGGGTAGGCACAAGAGTGTAGTACACCCCCACAATTCGCCAGTTACGCTTAAGTCCCACAATGGAATAAGTGGTGAGCCTATTGCCATGCACTGAGCACACATCCAGACTCTGAGTCACTGCTAGAAATTCTAAATTAGAAAAATCCAACAATAAATATTATATAATGTGAACATAACTTTGTTTGTTACGCTTTCACGCGGAAACTGCTAAACCGATCGTCATGAAACTTTGTACACATATTCTTGGAGGTATTAGAGGTAACATAGGATGGTTTTTAAGAAAAAAAAAAATTCTGTTTACTTTTTGTCCGCGATTTCGTCCGCGTGGAATAGTGACTTTGGGCAACATTTTAATTTCGTAGGATACTTTTATTGCAAAAGACACTAATCCACGCGGACGAAGTCGCGCGCAAAATCTAGTAAGATATAAAATGCATAAGTTATGTATGAATTTACATTATTATTATTAAATACTTAATTGTCTATTGAGTAATAGTGTGAACAGATATAATTTCTATACTAATAAACGTCAGAGTGCGTAAATTTTAATGAATAGTCTCACACCCCCATGCTATTTGATACCGTTTAAACTGGAGCACGACAATGCAAATTGTTTAACGTAATGGGTATGTTAACAATTGCCATATGAATATTGATATCATGCCCTCAAACTCTCGGAAAAAGCATTAAAAACGATACAACCGCCAGACGAGCCCACCAATTTTATGAGTCGCTTTAAAAGGTGCTACCAATTTTTTTATACATAGATTTATTCCCGGACGTAATTACGAGCAGTTAGCTTTATTATCACAGTCAATGTCACTCGTATATCACTTCGTTATAAATTATTTGAAATGACAAGAATGTGCATGTTTACATGTAGCCGGCGATAAAGTAGGCAGCTTTCTTTGTTCCACTGCGTATGATTCATGATCTTATATAAGTTTGACTTGACCTTAGCATCTGTGAAGCCGTGTGATGGAAGCAACGGCGGTCACACGTGGAATTATCGGAAAGGCATATTTCTTTCCAAATGTCGCCGCTGTAGTTCGCTTGCCAACATTCATTTGTTCTTTTCTTTTGTTCTCTATTGTAAGCTTTAACAACTTGACAGCTACCAAAATTTCAAATAATAATTCTAGATCGACAAAATTCTTATTTACATTCATTTTTTAATTCTTTGCTGTCAAATTGCAAAAATTGCTTTGCAAAACTTACAAAAACAGTTTGTATCAATGCCAAATATCAACGTTGGAGCGAGATTGTCTTAACCACAATAATTTCTAATTCAATGTTGAAAGCTTAATAGAGGTTAATCTTGACTGTATGGTCAGATTAAATTATTACTTACTATTTCAATATCGTTGTTGTCAGTTATAGTTTTGAAAAGTTTTCGACTTAAATGATATGTTTAATTTATTGTGTGTTGTGTTTTATTGGCACCTTATATAACTAGAATGGATGTGAACGAATCATTAAACTCCCATTAGCCCCTTTCAAACAAGTCACCACAATTTCCCCTGGTTCTTCTGCACGTCAATCTACCACCATATACGGTGTGCTGGCCCACCTCTTCATTGCATGCAATATGATACATTAAAACAGTGATTTCTCGTATGTCGCAACCGTGTTAATGCACTTACTGCGACCCACGCTTCCCTACGCCGTGACCGTGTTTCGTGGCAAAAAGGTTTGTGTGATAAGTTATGTTCTGTTCAAATTTGACTGATAAATACTGACATAGAAGGTTTCCATACTTCAATGAGTACTTGTTACCTAAACTAACCGTCTATAACTCACACTACATCATTTGAATTTCTAATCATTCTTTTCTTAGAATGAATTGTAAGTATGGTCATGAATAAGGAAACTTTGGAATATTTTTACATTTTATCACTAACTTATCGCAAATCCAAGTAAACACCTACTTTGAAATGCATCTTATGCGGCATCCATACTCAACTCCATGATAAGTTTGCATTCACAAACCTCCATTGGTTGGCTGCCAAAAAAGTTACTTCAGATACGAAATCTCCGTAGACACCTACCGCAGACAAACTAGTGTGTGGCTTTAACTTTTTCCATTCGGAATCAATATCGAAAGAGACTCCGATCGAATTCTTTAAACTTAAATTACGACTTCCTGTTTTCAAACCGTTTGTTCAAACATGTCCTTCAAGCAGCGTTTGTTTAGTCTTACTACCGAAGTGGTGTAACAGAAATAGCCCCCGTATTTAATGGAGTTAGAAGATGTGAGCGTTAGGCAAACGTACATCGTCGACGAGTAATAAGCAAATCGATACAGTTATGTTCGAACGGTGGTAACGTATTTATGACAACTGTATGCTTTATGAACTTTTCTCAGATCTGGCGTGGACGTTCTTATAATGTATGTCAAGATAGGAAGCGCCGTTTTCTTTCTTTTCTATAGCTTTCGTAATATTTGATTTAGAATCGCTTCGTTTTTTTATCCTTCATTAATCGCATAAATGGCATGCTTATTGGAATACTGGCTCAACTCAAAAAATACGATTTTTGGGAAATTGCAAAAGAAGATCTTGCAATGAGGCCTTATCGTACTTGTTGATGAATAAAATTAAAACAAAATTATTAATTAATATAAGTGCTAGTATTATGTACATTTGATTGACTATCTATTAGATCACAGTAAAAAAAAGCTCTGTATCTGTATGTAACTAAATTTTAATTTATCTCTTAACGAGTCAGTATTCCATTAAGCATGCGGTATGTCCTTCGAAATCTTTCACGTACCTACCTTTTTGACTACTTTAGGCGAGTTGTGAATTTTATAGTCTTCTCCCATACGCTTTATTCTTTTCTATGGGCCGCTTACTAATTCTAAAATATCGAGAAGTTATTATTTTATAGCATTTCACGTGGTCGGCTCACATCAGACTTGTAGATAAATTTAGTTAACGATGTGCGTAATATTCAATTATTAATTCGTGATCACTAAGACTTTTAACCTTGTCATGAATTTTCTCTGTGACAAGTATTATAAAAAATATATATTTCCACAGCCTGAAGCTATAAATATCGCTGATGGTGAAACAGTTGCCCAAGAAATTTGAGTCTTATTGCTCTCATTGACTTTATTAATAAGATGAATGGTGTAGTGCTTCTGTTGTGGGTTGTAGTAATGAATGTGACTTTGAAACTGCTGTTCAATGTGAATATTGCACTTACAAAACGTGCAAGATGCAACCTTGAATGCATTGTTAGATTAATGGTGTGCTAATCTACCGTAGTGAATTGAAATTCCAACAGTTTTAACTATGGATTTTATTTATAAATACCTATTAACCCTGATTCTAATGTTTCTGTATTCTCAATGCCCATATTTCTTATATTTCATCTTGAAAGGATGTGATAAGGTTATCCACTCTAGTATTTCGGGATAGAAATGTACTTGTGACCGATTATAAGAAAACTACAGGCGTGACGTTACGTTTTATAAAAAAACTTTTAATATTTACCCCCAATGTTTCTGGGTTGCAGCGGTTACATTTCATGCTCTGCGTGCGTATTTTATAAGGTCATTATGTACAAGAAATTGCTTGTTTATCTTACAACGCGGTATAAAAAGTGCTTAAGATATCGTTTTTTTTAAGTTCGATTTACAAAAGTATCAAGTTATCGGCAGCTTTGGTGAACAGTGCAACGTTATACAATTTGTTTTTGGAGCGTTTGTATCGAGCACGTGTCGTTGTTTTGGGGTTTTAAGTTGACTTTTAGAGAATTTTCGCTGCAGAATTTAACCGCGAAGTGACTTTCGTATTCAGTCTGATTGTTGCTGACCTGCTCAATTAACACTTTCCAAGGACGATATAAATATATTACCAACAGCCCGTAATGAGTCAACAACATTCTGAAAGATTAAACGGAGAGAACGAGGAGGAGTCACATGATATTGTCAGAAGTTGTTTGAAATTGATATCGAAGTCGTTGTTGTAATTGACGTCGAAGTAACTAAAGTGCGTACTCTTAAATGGACATTGCCTTTAGATTTGAAACCCCGGTAGGGACCTGGCGTGATGGTATAATAATACTTTCCTAAAATTGCCTAATATTATTGTTACCGGAATTTTATTGAAATGCTCGTAAATAATCACAATTTCATAAACACTTCCAGAGTAGTGCCATTTCTAAAGTTAAGCAAAGGTATTACAAAATTGCAATGGTTTGTACACCCCACGCAATTTTCAAAATAGCTTGCAAATTTGTTGTTATTACAAATCCTATTGTCTCGACCAATAAACCAACCACTCTTAGTTCTGTGTATTTATCTTAGCCTTTAATTATTGTATTTCTTAGAAGATTGTTTTAATTTAAAGCGTAAATTCTTGTGTATGCTAAGACCTAAAAAAGGCCAGATCAAGATCAGTAATACACGAGCACGTACGACGTCTGATGAAAATAAAAAAGCCGAAAGTATGTCAAGATCAGATGACAATCCTGAGTCGCCTCCTATCCCTAAGGGAAATACGCAAGATATTTCGTATTTCTGTATAATACCAAGCATGGCTTATCATATATGTATGACAAGACATTTTTTTTAAATATGCCATCACTTACTGGACCTCGTATAATACACTAAAGTCAAACATAAAAGCTTTTTAAAAGGTCAATATTTTTTTTTTACGAAACTCTCACTATTATTTCAATTCTTTTACATACAAACGTTTACGCAAGAAAAGACTCTGACAATTCGACCCGAACCGTTTCCACTTCGGCGCTATCTTTTACCCTTTTCACGGAATTAAAAATGACATTTACTTTGTATGCTCTCTTATTATTGTATTGCCAATTGTGTAACTGTATTTTTTAATACAATACTTTCTTTAGCTCCATGTAATAACGGTCACGCCATATATCTCTTACGACAAGTGACAAATATGGAACAAGAAAGTTTTCTTTTTAACGTACTAGGGGGTCCAGTCTAATCTATCGTGTGTTACAGAAAGCAACGTAAAATATTAAAAAATACTATGTACTTTATTTACACTAATATCAATTGTAAGACTTTAATAGGTGTGCGATATAGTTCTGCTAGGAAGGAAACCTGGACACCTTAGAGATGTTATAAATTGTATAATTTTTTATGAGGTGTGTGAAGTCTACCAATCCGCACTCGGCCAGCGTGGTAGACTATGGCCTAAATGCCTCTCACCATGAGAGGAGACCCGGTCCAGCAGTGGAGCAACAAAAGGGTCGGAAAAAAAAATAGTTCTGCTATTGAATATATTAATACAAAGTGTATGGGAATTTAATACATGAAAGTCATAACTCCTATGTGTGGTATTACAACTCACATTGTTTCAATTCGGAATATATATCGTTTGTTTGAAACCATTTCCAATGTCTCTGAAATGTTCGCATATACTTAACAGTTTCGACATATCCGTCTATGTATTTATCTTCAACTGCGACTGTGACTTTATATTTACGTACCAGTGCATATTTCTGATCTTGTCATATTTTAAATTTACGATTATTTTGTTTCGATAATTTGCTTAATTCATGACTTGTTTAACATCACAATTGCCTTCAACAATGTTAGTCGATTATTTGTGTGTTTCAGCGATTAATATTATAACTGCATCTGGACTTATGTTAGAAACTCATCAGATAAGTACACTAATAGTACCAATGTTTCAAATAAAATGCATTTACGATTGCGAACGATTACAGAACTGTAAACTCCAGAACAATGCAATACAGTCATGCTTCAAATGAAGACGAAAGGAGGAACTCCTAATTCGATAATTGTTGGACTTTAAATCCCCCACTTAGTACACCTACTAATTTTCTCCTCTGAGGGCAATTTTCGCCGGCCACAATGGTCCTTGTTAATGCGGTGAATGAACTGTAAATTCGTGAGGTCCTGAAAATTGGTGTCGTTCATTGAGCGAGCGTCCGGTAAAGTCGGTGATTTTTTGAAATAATGAAAGGCACTCACCAACGCTCGGATTTAATTGAATATTCAGTAACCGTTTGCATAATCTAGATATCCTCCACTCAACCTTCTATAAATTGCCAGATAACGAACATTTGTTACAGGCACGTCATGAAATCAATTTCATATTACTTAAGTTTGAATTCGTCTACTAAACGAAAATGGAACAAGAAAATGGAATACATACGTACAATACGTTACATAAATAATTCGCAATTGGTATTGTTATGTCAGAACATTAAGTCATTAACTAAAAGTAGTCAAGTAGAACATTCGCAACAAAACCGATTGTCAGTAATTGGTTCTGACGATTAGCCACTTGAAATAGTGGCACAAGTGTTTCAACCGCTGAACAAAGTAAGTGCTGCGAACACTTGTGGAAATTTCGCTTAAAACTATAACGTACCCGGCGATGTTTTATTGGATACTTGAATAGTTTTATGGCTCACTGTACACCGAGCATCGACAATGTTGATACTCGAGATGCATTTGTAAAAGTAAATGAACACAGAGCGTAGGTGATTGTTGATTAAGTCGAATGTAAAATTTAAGTCACAATTTTAGTGAAGCATAATAATGTTGGAATTTGAAGATGCGTTTTAAAGAGAACTTTGAATTTGATTCAGTAATTTACATGTTTTAAAAAAAATGTTATGTCTCATGTTTTCGTGATTATATATTATGTTGTTGTAAATACCGACAATCAATTCATCCATTAAACAGTCTATGATGCAAGACTTCGTGAACACATCGATACGATTGATACTTTGAATTACAACGACCTTTACGGCACCGTTTAGTATGGTGTACAAATTTTATAACGATGTTACCCCAGAGTTGGGCCAGTCACGACATTGTTATGTCAAACGACCAACCTCCACGCAAATGTAACACTAAGTAATAGTAATAAGTCCAGATGCCATACAGATAATATTCCAGTTCGGCTGCTTTGGATACTTGACACAAATTCGTGCAACTGTTGTAACTAAGTTTCGTTGAATCGTTTAAGAAATCTGCCGAAACGTTACCTTGTTATAATTAGTAAAAAAGTAGTTCAAGGTCGTGGCAATATTACCGCAAATAAATTGTACAAAGGATAAGTTAATGTAGAAATCAATGATATTCGTGTTAAAATCGATGCAAGCCAAGATAATCTGAAGGATATATCGACAAGCAGGCAACATATAGACAAAAGTCTTAACTTTGTACTTTCTTCGTCAGGTCACGTTTAAAATCGGCGTTTGATATCTCATTAAAATGACGATAGACAGAGCTGGACGGCCGCCTGCACCTCGGCGGACTTCCACGTACAGAAGCTATGACGAACTTGGCATCATAGATCGTGGCAAACCCCTGAGATATCGACACGGTGGAATAGAAGATTTAACTGGATTGGAACAGCAAAGAATTCATAGAGCTTACGAACCGCGGGACATGGACGATATAACCGTGATAAGCTCCGAAGAAATACCGAAACCCAAACGAAAAACAATCGACCAACTAGCCAGTGGTTTTCGAAGAACGTTCTCTGTAAGAAGCAGACGAGAAGAGCCCGAGGGCATTCCAATGGAGACATTCAATATGAATTGTGAGGAAAACTTTGCTACTGTTAGAGGAGCACCGTTCGGAAGACGCAGATCGTTGTCGAGGGATAGGGGCTCTTCCCTGCTCGGCCGGAGTTCGTCTGAGGGTGATGTACGAATGCCCCCGCCGCGAGCTCCGCCACAGCTGAACGCCACACCGCGGCTGCATCGCTGCCTGCGCGCCCTCGGCGGGAGCTGGAAGAATCTCCTGCTATGTGAGTCTTCGTGACCTGTCGTTTTAACAGCTTCATTTGATTTAACTCATGCGCAACCGTCGCTCTCATACCCGGTAGGGTTAACACCATTATTAACACGACCAATTAACCGTGTCTAAAAACATAACGAATGCGTAAACATAACTCTCAACCTTTAGAAATCCGGTTACACTACTCATTATTCTTTTTATTTAAGAGGCAGTAAACCGTTCACCGCGCTCGCCTCGTCCCGAAGTAATTATTGGAGCGACGGGTACAAATGACCGCGGGAAGAGCTGAGTTTGAATCTGTGATTAACCACAGAGCTTAACTGAATTACACGCTTTCTTTATGTAAATCAAATGATTGTTTGTATAACTAAGGAACAAGGTGATTAATTGGTGGATTAAAACAAGTTTCATCATTAGCCCACGTTTCTGAGGAGAATTAATATCTAACCGACGTAATGATATAATAATTACTGATCTGGCGGAGAAGGCCTCATCATTAAATATTAAATGTGAGTTTAGGAGTGATATTACTTGGAATAAAATTACGATTTATTTATAGACTATTGTAAAACTGTATTCAAATAGAAGGTAGACATCCTCGTATGTATGTATCACGCATCATGTCGTCATTGCGTAGAACGGCGGCACAGTACATTTATAACGTAACATCACGCCTGTAATCCCCCAAGGGGTAGGCAGAGGAGTGTAGTACACCCCCACATTTCACCAGTT
>DWDX01004120.1:0-12119 GCA_018245675.1 Agara michaeli
AAATATAATATAATTATAACATTCCCAAAGTTTGCGGGTTTCCTCACGATGTTTTCCTTCACTGTTATAGCAAGTGATATTTAAATGTTACTTATAAAACGCATGAGACAAATCAGAGGTGCGCGCCAGGATCGAAACCCGACCCCCCGGAGTGGGAGGCTGAATTTCGAACCGCTAACCACTGCTTATATTAAATAGAAGAACAATAATAACCCGTAACAATTAAACGACAAATTAAACGTAATATACATAACGGTTACGTATCACATCGGAAATTGTTAATACAGTTTCGTTGTAGCGAAGTTAATTACGTCGTGAAACAAGTGACGAGGTGTGTGACAGGGGAGCGCGTGTGAGCGATGCGCGATGGAAATCAATAGCCGGCCGAGATAGGGCGCCCTTCTCGCCGCCTGCTTTTAGGGACAGCGCCCGCTGTTGAGACGCAACACTCTGGCCGTAGTCGCCTGGTCAGAAACCCTGACTACAAAACCAGTGGTCGACGGTTCGATTCCCACCAAACAAATGATGGGATGATGAGCACATTTGCTCGTTCTGTGTATGGTCGTAATAGAAATATCACACACACACACACGCACACACACACAGTAACACAACTTTTTGTTTGCTCAATTCGGAATCAGGTCCTAATTATTACTATCACTGTTATTTTAAACAAATAAAGTGTATTCTTTATAAAGTCTTGTATATCAATTCTGTAAATTAGTAGGTAATTCTCGAATGAATTATTTAAAGATGAACAGCGTAACCAACTTCAAAAATTCTCCATTGACTGGCGTAGTCAATAACCAGTTTATAACTAGGATGTTCGACTCCATGCCATCGTTTTCCACCCCACATATCCATCTCTTCTCCCACTTTTAAATACAACGGGGACGATCCGATAACCGCACGCCGTCACAAAATAAATCTATATGGACACGCACACACACATGGACATTTGTGGACATGCTGTAACTCGAGTTATTAGCACACAAACAAACTGTTATTCATTATGTGGGTATCTCGGGTTTGTGGTAATACGAACGGTATATTCGTGGACGCACACACACTCATAAGGTATTGACAATTTTCAAACGATTCTTAATTGTAACGGAATAGAATTAAGCGAGTGTGAATGGTACAGTCGGAAGATATTGATCTAGAACGTACTTCATACGACCTCCATGAACCCTTTATATGACTTTGATGAAAGTAGGAAAGACGAATGAACTTGTCAGAACTGTAGCTCTTGTTGTGGTTCTTACTCTCTGCTTACCCTTATGGAAAATACCCTTGAGTAAATTCTGCTACCGATTGTATCAAGCATGAATAATAAATTCGCAAAAAACATTCGGCACAGTTAACTGATATAAAATGAAATAAATTACTCAATTCATAATTCACCGACAGGCCCAACAGAGAGACGGTATCGGCTATAAAAATCAGCTATTTATTTCCATGCGACCAGTCGCGAAGAAATATCGATCGCCGTAGATATCATCGGGAATCAAGTGTTCCGCTATTCATTGGAATATTTCATTAAATTTGTCCCGCCGTTTGTGTCGTCGCCCCGGAAACTAAGTTATTGGATCCTATTGAATAGGACTGATATATTTGCGGCATAGTGCAACGTGGTATTGTGGTAACGAAGCCTCGATAGGCTTTTATTTTACGGCTCTTGCTATATCTCGCAGGTAGTATTATATTTACAGTTTATTATAATGGTTTTCTTTTTTTCAAATCTATATTATGTTTGGAACGGCTCGTAGGATTAGGATTTTCCTAGTTTCTATTAGGCTGGAATTTTATAAAAATTATTTCCGTTTTAATTATTATCATTATTTTATTTTACGGACAAAAATACAAAAGTTGTCATTAGCACGCCATGTTTTTGTCGGCTTACTTGTCGGATTATCGTTGCCGGTCCATAAAGGGATATCGATTCTCAGATATAACATCGGATTCCCGCCACTGTCTTCGGCAATCTAACGCTGGGCTGTTCGCTGTTATATTTCATTTTGACTAAACTATTGGCTCTGATAAAACACGATATATTATCGTAAACAGCAATCGTTCGTAAGCGGTTATATTCGTAAAATAATACGATACTCCATTATCGTGCTAACTTACGATAAAATAGCTGATTGGCAAACGGTATAAATGAATTGCACCTAGGTAATGTACATTAGTCGTTTCTATTTTATAAATAAAAAAAGGCAATGTTCATTTTTTGGTTATTAATACATTGCGTTAATTTTCGTGATTCACACACCACTTATAACTTCATGATAGATAAAATCTGAATTCTAAGCACGGCGTAGCTCTGCATGGCGTAGCATTGCACAGTGTAGCACACCACGACGCCGGCGTAGCTTTCCGCGTTGTGGCATTGCATGGCGTAGCATACCCATGAGACACTATACTGTTTTCTATGTCGATCGATATTATGTACAAATAACTCTATTGACTTTAATCGAAATGCTTTTATCAAATCGACTGTCGAATTAAATTAAACTGTTATCGCTATTATCAATGATAGTCCCATCTTCATCTCGTAATTGTTATAATGTAACTTCGGACCAAAATTTGCATTTTGTTATGACAGGTAAATAAACGTGGCAATAACTTGATTGGGAATGTGGCATCTATGAAGGGGTAACCATGGATCGACCGGCTGGCGTGGACATTTCACCCTTACAAACTGACGGTCGTTGAACTGTGGGACACCCTTGGTATTACGGGGCCGGTGTCTTTTCGCACTACTTTTTATTTATATTCATTTTCTTGATATATTGGGACATCGGCGTCGAAAATTCGTGGGTTCGATTTCCATCCAGCAAATATATTCATGTGATGAACATATTTGTGTGTATCTCTTTGTAATAATAAAATACATGTAAGGATTATATATTATTTCTATACAGGTCTATTTTATGTAGACATATAATTGTATAATTTGAAATCACAAAGCCCTATGTGCAATTGTCGCAATTATGATTATCATCTATATATTATACAAAAGAGCTAGACTGACTGAATGGTCTACAAATCAACGAACATTTGAAACCGTTGAACCTATAATCCTGAAATTTTACAGAAAAGTCCTTTATTATATACCGCTAGTTAGCATTAGGAAAGGAATTTCGGAAACTCAATCCTTAGGGCGTTAGAATAGAGGTAGAAAGATTGAACCGTAATTAACGGGTAGGAAGATAGACATCTGGCACTATAGTATCATACTCATGGTGAATAAGAATAAATAATGCATTTATATATGTAACATAACTATCACTACATAGTATAAAACAAAGTCGCTTTCCACTACCTGTCCCTATGTATGCTTAGATCTTTAAAACTACTCAACGGATTTTGATGCGGTCCTTTTTAATGGATAGAGTGATTCAAGAGGAAGGTTTATATGTATAATAATATATGTAGTGATACGTCGAGGTGAACTATACACACATTTTACGAAATTCTACCTCCAAAGGGAATTGTGGGACGCGTGACGCGGGAATGTGCGGGACGAAGTCGCGGGCAAAAGCTAGTACTTAATAGTATACTATAGTTATAAAATAATACATAAAATAACATGATAAGAAATGTCAACAATACGTAAGTTCCGCCTTCCGAATCTGTTAGCGTTTTCGTTTAAGCACTCACGTACCGAATTCAGGGGCAACATTAAAGTGGGTAAGTGACGTCACATCCCCGTGTCCCGTACGCATTGTGCTCAAAGCGGTGCCGCGGGGAGTCGTAACGTTGGCGAGGGCGCTTAACTTAGAGGCCCCGAGACGCTTCTATGTTGCTGAAGGTAAATTGAGGCAAGTCGGCTGTAAGGGAGTTACACGTGGACCGCAGCTAACGTGTCCTTCGCTTTTTGCGCGCTAACGAGAAGGTTGTTACGCGAGAAACAAATTCTCATTTTACGTCGCTTTTCTATGTGAAAAAGGGGAAGGTGCTTGTTCTCAACTCTTGTTATATTTAATGTGGACATTTTGTATGCAAATATATTTTTTGTTTTATAGAAGTTTAAAATTAGTATGCAGTGTCACTGACCATAACCACCTAACTAATAACAATAAAGCATATTGCGTTGTATTGTATTATATTGTATTGTATTGTAATGTATTATATTATATTGTATTCTATTGTATTGTATAAGAATACCTCACCAATAGAACGTGGCACCAGCACGTGTTATATCCTCACCGCTTTCTACTTATATCATAAAAAACTATGTGCTAATATTTTCTTTTAATACTGGAACGAGAATATGACGTCATTCCTTTGTAACCTATACATTGTAATTTGAGTGAGGACAGGTGGTGGCTTTGTAGGGCCGGGCCGCTTTAGCAGGTAAATAAAGATATCTTAAGTTTAATATGTATGTCAGTTACTGGAGTTAGTCCAATAGAATATCTTTCGATATACTTATATGTCAAACGATTTTTAGTTTTCTGTCTGATATTCTTATGTTTTAATAAATTATGTGTTTTATGAGAAAAACTAAAAAAAATACAAACAGTTAAATTGAAAAAACCATTGCATTTTATAATTTTTTTCATAAACATTGTTGTGCAAAATTTCATCTTGGAATAAACGGTGGCATTTGGTGAAGTTTAATTACAATACATTTATTGTACACATATACAATGGAAAAACAGTAGATCTCAGGATTCAATTTATTTTGTCTTCCGTACCTTTCCGTTGCCCTTGTACATACTCAAGCAAAATTCCAAGAAACCGTTGAGGCGAGGGATTGACGTCACTCCCTTGTATCCCTAAGGCGACGTGTTCAAAGCCACGCCGCGGGGGTCACAATTTTATTGAAAATGCTTTTAAACAATAATGATTGACTTCGGGCGGGTCCCTAATAAGGGTCGTTGTTAACCTGAAAATTGATACTGCAGTTACTGGGATTACATACTTACGTGTTTTATTATATTACTGATATTCGGCAACGTCCAGCCCACGCTACGACCCTTCATACGGCTGAGCGACCATCTAAGGGTTTGAACGGCATAATTAAGAAAGGGATGCTTAGATGAGGAAAGAATGAACAATGGTAGATTACGAAACAGATTTGTGGTGGAAAAGGTTACGTATTCCAATCCAAATAGGAGTCTTAAAAGAAGACCAGGACCACCTTTTTTATTAATAATAACTCAATCGTGCCTTATTTCAAAGGTCGAGTTCCATGAACGATAAGAAGAATGAGCAGTGATATTGAGATCATGATTAATAATACTAGTATTCGTTCAGTGGTCGAAATTCGAGAGCATTACATTTCAATTTAATTTCAATATAGCACAAATTAAGTTTAGTTTCGTTGACTCGGGGTCTGGATGTGTGCCCGGTGAATGGCAATAGGCTCACCACCTATTCCATTGTGGGGGTTAAACGTAACTGGTGAAATGTGCGGGTGTACTACACTCCTCTGCCTACCCCTTAAGGGGATTACAGGCGTGATGTTACGTTATAACTAAAGACAATATAATCAGGTAACACAATGATAACTACGCTCGATTTCATATATGTAGATACATATATTGAAAAAGATAACAGCCGCGTGTTTCTCACAAAGAAAAAGCGAAACGCTTTATACGTCAACTTAACTGCGCACAAACAGTGAAAAAAAGTAGGCGAAGTACTAGTACAATTGCAAGTGGCGTACACCCAGCGGCGTACGGTCCGCATGTTATTGTATGGAATGTGAAGGCAGCGTGCGCCGAGCCGGCTGCTGGTTGTACACGCGTTTATAGTAACAACGAGATATGTGAAAACGTCGCGTGCATGTTACAAAGATTTCTTTTAGCATTCAAAGACACTGCGCCAGCGATGTCGCAAACCTATACAGATATATCGCTTTTCGGATACGGCCTTGTCGGTCTCGGTTGTCCACTCGCATTTCGACGGATCGTGATATTTTTTCTCAAGAAACCAAATGTCAGCGATGTTAGGCTGCTTCCGTTTTGATTCTTGTGTGTTTAGCAAAATATAGTAGGTAGGTAGCTGCTAGCGCGACTGCCGATCTGGAGGTCCTGGGTTCAAAACCCGGGTTGGGTACTGTTCGATTTTTCTAATTCAGTATCATATCAGTATAATCAATATATAGTATTTTAGCTTGTAAATTGAAGTGTCTGTTACAAATCGAAGCTCTGCGTGTGTCATATCCAAAGCTACATATTAATAATTTCGTGATCACTTCATACGCAACATTAGTAATAACACCAGTTTTATTGTACTTTTAACGGCACACCATAATCATTACGCGTATGGCTGTCAATTGCCGTATCCGATCGGCATTAAAAAGCGCGTGTTCATACATTCACGTTACCGTCCAATTAGCTTATAATGGCCTGCGTCGGCTATGGGAACGACAAAGACATTAGTACACGCCGTTGTGGTGTTGCGCAAGCGATAATCGCCCGTGACATCATTCTGGAATACACAATGGACACCCACAAATATAAAATGAAATCGTGAATTGTCAAAGGGAATAATAGTTCATGAGAGATTTCACGGTCATCGCCGAAATGAGCGAGCATTGAAATTTTTTGTATGATTTTTTTTACGTATGACGTATAGTTACATATTATATTTTATTTTTGGGTTTTTCCGCACGCCACGTCACCAATATTTATAAGGTAAAGTAGATGAAAGCTATTATTCGGATCAAAACAAACTTGATGTTCATCTGTGTGCCATATAAAGGAAGTGACATTCTAAATTCGAATTCGAATTCGAATTTGGAATTGCCATAAAATAAAATTAAAAACCTAATTTAAAATTTACTGAACATTGGATCGCTTAGGTTGCCAACTTGATTTCTACACCATTACACGCGTATCATATTAAAACTAGTATAGCATTGTATGGTATATTTTGAAATGGCATTGCAATGTAATGTATCGGTGTGAAGTAGTACTGCGGTCATTTGAGCAGGATATAAGCTTACAGCTCGTGTTTCTCGCATTCCGCTCAAGAAACCGCTGTTAACTTACCCTTGGTCTGTGTAATTGTATTGAGAGAAATTTTTTATGCCTCGTAACGTAAGTTGTCTATTTAAGGCCTTATTTTTTTCTAACTGAACAATGCTTGCTCGTTTGCTGTCTTAATAACAATAAAGATATTGCTGTTTAACAGACGTAATACGGAAAGCGGGTATACAGTCACGGCTAGGTCCCGTAGAGATAGACAGACATTAAGAATTTCGGCTATGATTCTACCAAACTTTCTTTTTTCATAAATCCTGCCTTCATCAGCTGCGCTCATAACGTATGTACATCCTAAGACTGACTTCTACCGCACAAATTATTTCATTTCATTTTTGCTATATCCAACATTAACAAGCATACGTATTGCATTTATATGCATTTAAATATTGCATTTACCGAACGCGGCAGCAGTTCCGTCGGCTCCGCAAACGAACAATGGACATTAGATTTCAACAACATTATTAGTGTAATTATATATTGCGAAACGCAATAATGTCATTTCCTTTGGTATTGTACACAATGAGTGTGCCAAAAGGGACGCGTGGTAACCACCTGTCCCATTATCTTTCGGACACCTTTGTAACTTACTTAATGTTATTTAAACTTCACTTAAAGTAAATGGATGTAGGAGCTTTTATTTCGAAGTATCCCAGTACATTAGAAGAACGTTTTCGGCTGGATAAATATAAAAAAGAAATTGTGATAAAAGCCGAAAAAATACCTTAAGTGATTCAGGTGCTGGCAGATGCCTAATGGCACTAAATGGGGGGACGTAGGACGCCTAGATTTTATTTTTAATGCTAGAAGGCGTTTTATTACATTTAATATTAAAACTCGTTATAAAAGCAGACCCGCGTCCAACAGTGAACAGTAAACAATGAATATTTAATTTCATTTAATGTATTTGTAACATATGTATATCTACATAATATTATACTCCTCCATGTATAAACTATTCTTAAATATCCTTAAAAAGCGGTACGGTCAAAATTGTCCTTTCGCGTATCACATAGATTTTGTTTTTGTTCATTCTGATTGTGAACATCAAAAAAGCTAAGTACTACCTCTTCCACTGCTCACTGGTTCAAATAGTTGCAGCCTATTCATTGGAATCCTGACTTGAGTGCGACCTTTTGTAAACCGTAGTTTTTAAATGGCAAAAAATTTTGTAGCAACGTAATGGCAAGGCTAAAAAGTGTCTAGGCTTCCCCAATTCGATTCGTTCGTGTTCGTTTGATGTTTTTCGCTGCACCTACCAAAAATCTGACTACATTATACCTGAAGTTTTTATCGGAAGTCTATATTTTTTCAAAGATCGCGTACTTAGAAAATTCTTTTTTCACTTACGTACTGACGTAGTGCAAGCGGTTTTTCTTCATTTGTGCTTTTCAATCAGGTTTCTTTGGTTTGATGGACGTATAAAGATGTATTCGTGAAAAGTGTGAGATAGACTTAAGAAAAGCTTTTAACATTCTTGTTATATCGTTTATTTTTCAAACCATTACTGTTTCTTTATTCTATGAATCGAACCAGCGACCTCTGGTTTATCATTCACCTTATCAAACCTTTAGACTACGAGGCTAGTCAAGATTAAATGCATCATTGGTATTTTTTCATCGCTTCCCTAGTCGCGAGATGTCCATTCGCGGCTACTACTACTCGCCTTAATGAGTTTCATCTGGCCGTGGCACCTGTATTCCTATGTATTAAGCTTTAGATATATTGAGAAATACTTAGCAGATATGGAATGTTATATGGGAACGCCTCATTCTATTAACTTTTTGTTAACCTTATCAGCGTAGAGATAATCAATCTTGGATACGTTAGAAATATTAGCATCTAGGATTCGCTAAGAATTTTGCGCGTTATAAGCATTGAACACCAACCCGCAGCGAAACAACTTTGAGTATGAAACATGTCTTAGGAATTGAAATTTGTACAGATACGTAGAAAGAGCTTCTGGATCGTTTTCGCCACTGTTGTGAACAAAAACATGTAAATTCACCTATATTTCTCTCAAAATTGTAGAATTGTAATCAGTGATCTAAATGCTTTATGTTACGATTTGTCGTCTTTAGATACGTATATAAGTACGCGTGTAACTAAAATCCGTTAGAAGCATTAAAAGACGTGTCATTGTGACCTCAACTCTCATTTTTTGTACGAAAACATATCCGTATTATGTGTGCCATTCTATTATTATAGAATCGAGGTCTTTACCGACGCGATAATATTTCAATGGACTTTTACTTGACTTTTACCATTTTCGTAGAGATACCATTATACCATTAGCCCTGACACACATCGGAGGCTTGGATGTCATTAAATTACGATTTGGCGCACTCTCGTTCGTGAATATTGTCAACCACAACCAGGGCGAGTTTCCGTTCAGAAATATTCTTATAGCTTACTAGTTTGTCTTATAGTCTTTGAAACGTGTATGCATGGAGAGCGATGAATGTGGATGAAGAACGTAAGGTTTGTAAGGACAGAGATATTTGCCACTCGGTGCTTTCTGCCTACCTTGTTAGAGACGTGACGTGATGGTATAAAACTAATAATGTACTGGCTATTATAGAATAACGAGCTTTTTCCCGCGGCTTCGCTCGCGTTGAGAACTTTCATCCCCTATTTTATCCCCTTGAGGGTAGAATTGATCAAAATCCTTTCTTAGCCTACGCCGTAACATCTACCTGCATGCCAAATTTCAGCCCGATCCCTCCAGCGGTTTGAGCTGTGCGTTGATAGATCACTATGTCAATCAGTCACCTTTGAGTTATATATATTTAGATTCTAATCAAAATAGACGCCGTAAGATGCAAAATACGGATGAAATATTTTATTAGTGCATGCATATAAATAAAAGAGTAGAAGTACTGATTTACTCGTAACAAATGTTTAATTTGTAATAAACAAAACGTAACCAAGTATAACTACAACACAGGAGTTTTCATCGGTGTCAACATTAGTAGTACTGTTTTTTTATTGTGCAATAGGCTTGCGTTTGACTGCCAGTACACTTGAGCACGGTGCGGTCTAAGTGCACGCGCACCTAGAAATGTCACTTTGATCATTGTTTATGACTTTTATAATTCATGTTCTTTTGTGTTCGGCAATAAATATTATTATTAATAATAATAATATAAGTGTGAGTGCCACGCCGCAGACGCCACTCACTTCCCGAGGCGGTAGTCCTCCCGCTCGTAGCGCAGCACGTCCACCAGCGCCTGCACGCCCGCGCGCGCCGGGCCCGGGAAGCTGGGCCACGTGGCCGGGCTCAGGCACTTGTACCTGGGACCGGAGAACGGACTTCAAACAAGCGAGCTTGAGGTGGTTTCGGGCCATAGTCCACCGCGCCGGCCAAGTGCGGATTGGTAGACTTCACACACCTCAGAGAATATCATACACTTTATGACATATCTAAGGTGTGCAGGTTTTTTGAGGATGTTTTCTTTCACCAGTACAGCGAGTGATATACATATTTAAGTATAACAAGTGGAAGAACCCAGACCCCCGGGAACGGGAGGCTGAATTTCAAACCACTAGGCCAGCGCTGCTGTCAGAATGTATGTAGCATATGAAATGTAAAAACGCTTGCCCGATACGAGTAAAACTATTCAATACTAGCAAACATTTTACTTAATAAATATTTTGATTTGATTCGATTTGATCTGAATCAAGTGCCGGTGTCACCTCTCGAGGAAGGCCCCGTACGTCCTCCGGTAGGCGAAGCCCGCGCGCCGCACGCGCAGGTTCTCCATGAGGCCGAGGTACTTCACCTGGTGGGACACCAGCTTGTCGTCGAATTGCACTGGATTTGGAAAAATTGTAAAACGTAGCATCACGTGTGTAATCCCCTTAAAGGGTAGGAAAAATTGTGTGTCATTATAAACTGTACTGTTATAAATGTGAAAGTGTATGTTTGTATGTATGTATGTTCCGTGTTAGAGACAAACAAGACATTGTAATGAAATTTGCTGTGGATATACATAGTTTGAGGCCAGGGATTGAACGTACGATATTTTTTACCTTGATATCCTAACACCGCGGGGCGTGGCTAGACATTAACTGATTTTCAAATCATCAAATCAAAATAGTACTGGAATCTTTTTACAAGAAATGCTATGAAAGTGTATCAGCAAATTTGATTTGATATCTTATTCGTATTCTGGAACATCTCGAATATTCTACCGCCTAGTGGTCTATACACACTACTTACTGGGCATTTTGAAGTCGTTGGGCTTGATGCAGCGGATGTAGGACGGCTCCTTGCTGCTGAGGATCTTGATGAGCTCGTTGAGGGAGTTCTTGAACTGCGTCACCGCCGTCTCCGGCCGCTTCTTGCTCGCCAGGTTCATATCCTGTACGAACATTATTGTTAATACATCGCGAGGAATCTTGCACACCTTAGAGATTAATATTATATTAATATTGATATTAATATTATACAAAATGTATAATATTCTCTGAGGTGTGTGAAGTCTACCAATCCGCATTTGGCCAGCGTGGTGGACTACGGCCTAAATCCGTCTCACTATGAGAGGAGACCCGGCCCAGCAGTGGGACCAATAAAAGGATCGAAAAAAATGGCTTATGGCATAGCTGTTAACGGTGCAGTAGAAACGTGTGATACCTTAAAGCATCTGCCGACGATGGGGTTCCCGCTGCCCGCCATCAGGCCCTGGATGTCGCGGAACAGCAGGTCGTTGTTCTTCTCCAGGAATGTCGCCACGCTGTACGTCACCTCGCCCGCGTAGTGCACCAGGCAGAACTCCTGCACGCCGGGGACATTGACAACAATGACAACATTAGCCGGAAGCTCGGTGGGGACACCCCCAGGGCTTTGGATATACGTTCGAAGATCCTCAAAGGTTACAATCGGACGGCTAAACTAGAGGTCATGAGTTCGAGTCCCATTCAGGACAAACATTTGTGTGATGAGTACAAACGTATGTCTATGAGATGTCTGGTTACCATAACATTGGCATTTAATTGCCTGATTTAGAATCAGAATCGTGTGGAATTATTCCCACTTATTATTTCTTTAAAAATAACACTCAATAGTTTGAATACAGGTAAAAAAGAACTATTTAAAAATGTCTTCTATGTCAACTCACG
>DWDX01004121.1:0-12118 GCA_018245675.1 Agara michaeli
TAACTGGTGAATTGTGGGGGTGTACTACACTCCTCTGCCTACCCCTTAGGGGATTACAGGCGTGATGTTACGTTCATTACAGCGAAAATACGTTTTATCGATTACGATAATTCCACATTTGCTTGTTGTCGTAGACATTATTAAGGTAAACGCTAAATAAGTGTAAATAATTATTGCTATTGTCCTTTATTGAGTGTTTGCATAATTACCGGGTCAATAAACCGTAATTGGAATGATTTATAACTGCGCAAGTATCGAATAGCATTCAATTATGTACAGATATATTTTCAAAGACAGGTATGTATATCACTACATAGTATAAACAAAGTCGCTTTTCGCTGTCCCTATGTATGCTTAGATCTTCAAAACTACGCTACGGAGTTTGATGCGGTTTTTATTAATGGATAGATTGATTCGAGAGGATGGTTTGTGTGTATAATAATATATGCGCGGGACGAGGTCGCGGCCAAAAGCTAGTTTATTATAATTATCAGTTGTGGAATATTCTTTTTACAATTATTTTTATTTTGATACACGAACTGTTGTTTTATAAAAACGTGACTGGATTTCGTGTGCCTGCTGCAGCTTGGAGTGTCGTTGGGAGGACCTTCGTCTGAGGTCGCCATTACGTTAAGGGTCCCGGCATTGACCTTTGCATTTCCGGATTGGATCAATGTAACTGCGGAACATATTTTATTACTCAAATTTAAATATCACTCGCTATACCGGTGAAGGAAAACATCGTGAGGAAACCTGCACGTCTTAGAGATGTTATATAGAATATATTATAATATTTTCTGAGGTGGCGAAGTCTACCAATCCGCACTTCGCCAGCGTGGTAGACTATGACCTGAATCCCTCTCACCGTGAGAGGAGACCCGGTCCAGCAGTAGAACAAATAAAAGGGTCGAAAAAAAAACAAAACAGCTCCATAACAAGGAATAATATTTTTCACGCATTTACTTAATAATCATAATAACGTATGTACTCATTATGTTTTCTGATAGATAGATCTGATTTGAATTTAAAATATTCATTCAGTTCACTAATACTAATTTCAGTAAATTAATGTGAACCAAGCTACACCTAATCGTTTCGTGGATTTTAATGTATTCAATTACAAGATAGACACTACTATCTTAAATCGTTACTGTTTGTCTTAAACAGATATTCCAAACGATTTTAATTCGAAATAAATATTTGATAATAGCAGTATAAAAACATGGCATGCTTCATTTTGAAACTAGTTTTGCACGAGCTGCAAGTATCGCTTGATTTCACAATGTTACTTACCTGTCATATTCTTGTACCTTTGTCGCACGTCATTGACTTACCTGAGCCTTCAATCGCTGAACAAAACAGCTTAAAGATTGCATCGAACGGCGACCTTGCGTGAGAGGCGGGATCGGACATGTCAAAACAGCTCATTAGTAAGGTAACGATTGCTGACTCACTGCTCGCCCGTCCTTCAGATGGCAGCAAGTGATTATTTACTATCTACCGATCAGCACAAGCCGCGATATGGATTAAAGGCGGCACTACCTATTAGATAAAATAGGTGTAAAAAGTAAATGCCATTCGCCGCATAGTCACGCGTCGATAAGTGTGAAATTCATTGAATAATGAGATTAAGAACTAGTTTAAGTTTTTACACTTATAACATAACTGTATAAATTAACAAAGTTCTATATTGAGGATCTAGAAAAAAAAATGTACTAAGTGTCAAACAAGGTTGAGTGGTGACAGTGGAAAAAAAAGCATAGCTACAAATTGCTAAAATATCATAAATTGAAATAGGCACGGGCGGCAATTCTTTGGAACTACAAATTTCAATAAGAAAATAGAAATAAAAATATTGAGGATAATAATTTTAAAGTTGAATTTCTGAAGCAAATCTGCCATTAGCATAATCGTGTTCGGATCGTTCTTATAAAATCAACGTTAACGTCGACAAAGAATTACAAATCGCTAGCACAATGTCACCATGTCACGCAGACTGGAGACCTGACCTTCCTCTGTCAATTAGCGATCATGACATGAGATTATTTTCATTGCGAAAATTGCCAATTAATTTATACACCAACAAGAAAGATATTACCGAATGATCGATCATTTACGTAACTCATGCAGAAGGTAAAAAAAGTGTTGTCCCGATTTCATTTATTTATATTTTATTTTTATTTTTTTTGTATTACATAGAAATCTTCACTTTCATCATGTTATGTGTCAAGATATGTTTTTTTTTTATATTCGATGCATGATCGAGGCATGATAATATATCTCGCGGACGGCGAAAACATTGATAGGAGGAACTGCGTCAACCGAACATATTGCTACCTATTCATTCTATTTACGTATCTGTGAAATAGATTCTAATCTAACACCTACAAGCATAATGCATTTCTAACTACTCAAAAACGCCGGGTTCGTTCCGTGCTTTGATCGGGAGTATTCGTTACTTATATATTTATAGAGCACTTTAAGGAGATCCTTATAATTGTTATTCTTAGATAACAATCCTCTATCTTGTCTTGCGCGAAAGTGTTTTCGTAGTCGCATAAGACTCATGAAGTACCACGATGAAAAGCGTGGAGGGGGTTACGAGTCCAGCTAACGTACTGCACTAATTGCACTCAAAATTAACACGAACAATGCTCGAATTTCAGGCTCTACAGACGTGGACATGCCCTCGTCGCTCCTGCACTCCATCCAGAACCAGATGCAAAGCAAAGGCGGTTACGAGATGCCTTATGGTGTTAAGGTAGCTAAACTTACATACCTAACAAACTGTAAACAGTTTTCATACAGTATTCAGAGATAAACTGAGATCATTCTAAACTCTACATTCAGATCTATTACTAACTGAACTGATTCGGCTCTACCAGTCCCACTTCTACAGTCCTATTAGAGATTGATGCCAGTTCGTATGCTAGTCAATTCAAATAATAATGTTTCTTTATGTACCTGTATATTTATTTGGAACAATATGTAAGGTTATTATTTCGTTTATTGCAGGTGTACTGATGCCCCCCGGGCGCCGCAAGAGACGATAGTGTCACAGTAGAGTGAACAGAGTGTAATTGTGTGTTATTCTGCAACATGATCTAAGTACCGTATTTATTATAGACACCTTTGAATAAGCGTAGTTTTTAAGTTTTGTTGTGTAAATAGCAGTCGACAACGGGTTCAGGAGGCCCAATCAGTTACCTATTGCATGGCACGGGGTTCGTTTTAATGCGCACTTTACATAGACAAAGCCAGTGTCAGTGATCGATTGTCTATGAAGTAATTGCTACAGATTAATAATAATATAATAAATAAAAAAACACCAGATGAAGACTGGCAATGGACGAGGCGAAATTATGAATATCCTTTTTCAAAATGTATGCCTAAAGTTTAGAATAAAGTCAATTTCTAACAATAAATGTCGTTCAAAGTTGAGTACCTAGACAATTCAGATTGATAATTTTTTCTTCCAAAAAAGCTTAAAATACCGGGTATATTTTTGTTTTCTTAATGAAGCAACAGTTTGTTAATTTGTAAAGTTGCGATTAAAATTAACTTCGGATGTCAGTGTCAGACCGCATTTAGTCTGTCGGGACAAAATTACATTTTTAACTTTACCAAATAGAGCCTTTATAACAAGGAATGATATATTATCTTCTTCAGAAGAAGCCTACAGGTGTGGATATTGTTTGTATAACTTTATTATTTTAACTATAATTTTACATTTACAGGTTATATTATGAAAACTAAGTTTCGATCCTATTATTATTTTTACATATATTATACATGCATTGTGTAGATCATATTATTATTGTAATTTTTCCCTATAGGGATTTATATCTTCTTTTATTCAATTATCTATGGGTGTTTCGTGGTTTATCTAATAGAACATAAATGATAGACAACTATAATAGTCCCTGAAACTCGAAAGTTATCTTTGCCTTTACTATTTCTATATCAGACATTTGTCAATTGGAGTGGTTTTATTAGTGCGTTACATATTTACCCCTGTCTGGGTATATTCAATAAAGACAGCTCTGTAGCCAAGAAAGAATATTAAAATTAAAATAAAACTAACATTTACGTAATCACTATTTGAATTTTTATTAGCGTCGACACCTTGTGAGTATTTACCTGCATACGTAAATGATTAATATTGTATTCAAGCGCCATTGAAGTATATTATTAGATCCACTGCATAATGGAAATTATTTAAGTATTTCATCATAATGGCCTGACATTTAAGATTAGAAAAAAACATAATTTGAATTTTAATGTCACATCGCTTACCAGAGGTAGTATGCATTTAGGACATATTGTATTTTTTTCTTAAATGCACGGATTACAAATTGTATCTCTCCCAATTTTAAAATGCATTTAATGGATTGCACGATCGTTGAATTACTCATAAATTTTCTTTGTAAACTACACTATTATATTTGTTTGTCGTATTTACAGTGTATTCGCGTGTTTTTTTTTTGTCTTCGCGTTTAAAATAAGACCTATTATCCTTATTTGTACTGTACCAATTCATAACGAAACTAGAATAAAAAAATGTCCAATATACTATAAATCCTTTCCAAAACTAGATTTTACATTTATATTGTGTATTATTTAGATGCTTTGTTTGCAGATATTTCATAAAGTGTACCTATAGCTAATATATTTGTTAATGGCCGATGACAAATAAAAAAAAAACATAAACAATGACGTTTCCTAGAACAATGTTGACAGTTCAGACAGTGACAGTATTCCGTCGAAACTGCCTTTGTATTGTGTTAATATGAATTTGAAGTAGATAGCAATTTATAGCAACTTAAAATAATATGTAGGTGTGTGTGCCTAGTGTTATAGAATGAAAATGCCGAGTAGAGGATTTTATATATTCACATTTATTAAAATCACGCATTGTTTAGTGCAAAATGCAAATTAAAATATATGAAAATTTAATAGATTTTACCATAACTGAAACATCATCAGCGTCCTTTAGAAATTACGTCATATATAGATATACAATTGTGTAATTTGAAAGCTATTTGATTAGGTTTTTATTTCCAAACGTTTATTGTCCAAATGTTTGGGCAGAGGTCTCCACTTATATTGAGAACGTTTATGACTTAATATGTCACGCTGGTCAAGTGCAAACGGCAGATTTAATACGTCTTTAAGAATCTGATCAGGATGCCGTGTGATTTTTATATTTACAAACTTATCTCTTAAATGATATACGATTATTTCTTACTTTTATATCCTTATCCTTCGGTATTTTGTGTGTCGTGTCGAATTCTAGAAACGGATAACGACCGTATTGCTACGTTGCAATTATGAACTTATAAAAAAAAAAAGAATTTATAACCAAATGCTAAATTACCAATTCCTAAATAGATCGAAATCTAGCATTTAACGTCCTGGTAGTTGGTGACTTTCTGTTTTATTCTTTGTGAATGTTGTGATAGTGATCGTAGCGTAAAATGTTTATTAAATAGTTATTATGTACACGTATTTTGAATGAATTTATTTCACATTTTTATTATATTGGACTCTCTCTATTGTTCAAGTGAAAACCAAAATTTTTTCTCGTATATTACAGTTCTAATGTTATATGCACCTTCATAGTGTAGTGCACAATCCAGAATCAGAAAACTGTTAAAATCTGCAATGAGCCGGCTGCTATACAGCTTGTGGTACCTTTCCAGTATCGATGGGTGCGAAAAAGCTAAAAGGTGCCCCCGATATAATGTTCTTCTGAAAATATTTCCCACTGAATCTTTAGTATGTTGACTTAGTCGTTTAAAATCAGAGTTTTCTCGCGTATAGAATAAGTTGAAACTATCTATATTTCTATCTAGTTCTCTGTTGATTAACCGATATTTTACTAACAGTAAAACATAGTTATCTGCCCACGTTTTTGGACTGAATTCATGCATTATTAATATAACATATATTTTTTTATATATAGAAAGCATTCTTTAACGTTTGTAGCTACAATCATTAAAGTGACAGTTGTTTAAATATTATTTTAAAAAAACCTCAATAGATTTCATTCCCTTATTAAATGAATCAGTTAAAACGATATTTTTCTATTAATAAAATATCGGTTGTAAAGTATGCATGTGTGAAGGTTAGTTCACCAGGTGTGTAGTTAGTGTTGATAGTCTTCACGCCCAAGATATTTGGGCGTAGCAATGACTACACTAGAAACATTTATATTTAAGATAAATCAGTTAAATGTACTCATTTGGATAGACTATTGAAAATCAAGAAAATTTCCTGCCTCGTTGGTCGGGCGGTTGCTAGCGCGACTGCCGATCGGGAGGTCCTGGGTTCAAATCCCTGGTTGGATACTGTTAGATTTTTCTAATTTAGAATTTCTAGTAGTGACTCAGTCTGGATGTGTGCCCGGTGCATGGCTATAGGCTCACCGCCTATTCCATTGTGGGACTTAAACGTAACCGGTGAAATGTGGGGGTGTACTATACTCCTCTGCCTACCCCTTAGGGGGATTACAGGCGTGATGTTACGTCTACCTCCAAAGGGAACTGCGGCGACGGGGGCGGGACGAAGTCGCTGGCAAATGCTAGTAAATAAATATATATAATAATCAATTCAATGGAGAACAATTTTCAAATTCGATTTAATCGCGTCAAACTATTGGTCGATATTGAAATGCATTTTGGAATCGCGCGTCCATTAATATGCAATAGTTACGTGTCGAATGTAATCTCCGCCATAGCGTCAAACGCTGCGTGGGACTGTGTAAAGCGGGTGGCAGCGTAACGCAACAAAGTGACACGTAATAACAATTATGAGTTGCGTTATGTTATGTGTGTTGTTCATAACAAAACACACTCACTATTGCGTAGAGCTAAAGAAACAACGGCACAGGTCACAGAACAGACAGAACAGTACGCGCACCACGAAGAATTATTCTACACTAGCTTTGCACGCGACTACGTCCCGCGCCGGTCCATCGCAATTCTCTTTGGAAGTAGAATTTCGTAAAGTGTGTGTCTAGTTCACCTCGACGTAACACTACATATATTATTATACATATGTTATTATACATATAAACCTTCCTCTTGAGTCACTCTATCCATTAAAAAGAACCGCATCAAAAACCGTTGCGTAGTTTGAAAGATCTAAGCATACATAGGGACAGACAGCGGAAAGCGACTTTGTTTTATACTATGTAGTGAAGTCACAGTGATTACTAGCTTCGGTTTCATCCGCGCCGAATTCCGTTCCGAGTAGTTCATGAAACCTATTTTTTAAAATTAAAATAGCCTAGGTTACTCCTTACAGTATAAGCTACCCGTTAGTTAAAAGTTGCATCGCAATCGGTTCAATCGTTTCGGAGATTGGCCCGAACAAATAGAGGCAGCGAAAAAGAGAACTTTAAACATCGGTTTCGTATATGCGTTCAGTAAAGAGTCTGTTATTTGACATTGCAAACGGACAATTTGATTTTATTATCATATTATATATAATACAGATTAATTAGGACAGACGAACGCGAGTGTACGATAACCCTTACAACACTTGACACCCAATAACGCGATACGTCACAGCACGCGCGTTCTGTACGGGGCGTCAACTCCGCCCCGGTGCGAGCCGACTGCCTAGCCATGTTGAGCCTAGGGTATTACTAATATTGATGACATTCAGCCTCCCAATAAGGGTACCTTCATAAAGTCAAGTTTATATAACATGTTCAAATGTAGGTAATATATATTTTTGATTGAAAGGAAATAGATATTTACTATTTAAAAAACTGTTTAGTGTTTTTTTTGTGAAAAATCGCAAAAAGGGACAAAAAAAAAAAACACGAATTGAGAAGCTCCTCCTTTTTTTGAAGTCGGTTAAAAAATAGCCACTTATTGATACCTCGCTGACATACATCGGTGGTTATATAAATATGGAAATGTGACACCGAATAGTATTAATATCATTTAAACGGACCCCGAGGCAATGAAAAGAATGGACAAAGACGGATTACAAAAGATAAGATAAAGTAAGAAAACACTTTCGCCTCTAACGCTCAAATCCAGAAGGTCATAAGTCGTTCCATAAGTTAACATCGTAAGTGATTTATTTTATTGTTTTGTTCTACTGAACGCGATTCGCCCTTCATAGTGATTCCAGTCATAAAACAATTAGTCTTCAAGTCATCGGCCCCTTGATCTAGCGTTTACAGATGCAGACTGCTAAGCGGGATGTCGTGGGTTCCATTCCCATGCAGGACAACCGTTTGTATGACAAGCGCGCATTTGTTTCTTCTGTGTCTGGTTGTAGTAAAAATGTCCATTGAAGCACCTACATACTATTAAGTTTGTATTTCACGTAAATTTATCACTTGTCCGGTTCCCATAGCACAGGCGTTTAACTGCCCAATTCGCAATCAGATGACCGTGCGTATAATTGTCGCAACTGTTGTTGTTGTTATTATTATTATCACTAGACATGTCGACATCAAAAGACTTACGTTCATAACAATTAATAATAATAAATTCTTTTCATGCTTCTCAAACGTGACCAATTCATATGACAAAAGGACACTGTTAAATTCACTTCGCCGCACCAGAGACCTGAGGGGAAAGTGGGGGGAGGGGGGAGATTTCTGAAGTGTGAAATCCATCGGAGCGTCGTTGCGACCCACTTTAATAGAGCTGCCTACTTGGTATTGAGTGGTCGTAGTCTCAGCTTGTGACCAAGTAGCGGCCGATAAAGGCGTAATCGGGTCACGACGACGAGGACACCTCTGAAGCTCCCGTCAGGCGGCTCTCAAAGTTTCGTGAAGATAATATCTATGGCGAAACTATTGTCGCGTAACGTAGAAGAATAGATAATTTGAAAAAAAAAAAACTTATGTATTGACCAAAAACGCTTTTTTTTAAACTGCAAACTATACCTATGCATACCTTAAGTATACCTCTAAATCGATTCAGCAGTTTTAATGTGAAATAGCAACAACGGGCGACAAGACCATTCGTTTCGCATTCATAAAATCAATCAGTATGATTATATATATATACTGTAATATATCGTTGTTTTATTATTGGCACAGTACAAATTAATCAAATATCGATCCATCGATAGAATGACAGTCCACAATAAAAATGTTTCGAGGCGTTTAAAACAGCCGCGGGCGCCGACGACGGGGTGACGTCAGCGCGCGGAAGCGTCGGACGTGCGGCTCGCGGCACCGCGGGTGACTAACCCTGCGCGTTATGGTACGCACGCCCAATTCCACTGTATCGACACGGCCATCGCATATTTGCCGAAGACGACATTGCTTGCATTGTTCCATTGAAACGCGACTTCGATTCGTCGCAACAGGTACAGGTCGAAGACGAAATAGAAGGAGAAGGCATCGGAAAGATCAGCGGTGCTGACAATGTCGCCGCAAGAATACTTAAAGCTGAATCATATCGCCTGGCGCCTGAACGGCGATTGGGGGATCAGAAGTACGAAATCGTTGAGCAATACGCGTCACATAACGAAGAGTTCGTTAAGAGCGAACAAGCAACAATTAATACATCAAGACGAGCGGATGATACAATTAAATAGCGTTCAGAAGACAATACAGGTGTCATCTAAATATACGCGAACCGGAAGACTAATGACATTGGCGGTGCCGTACGCTCGCCTCCGTTCGACGGCGGAGTTGCATTCGACTCGATTCGTGTTGGCGACGTGCCACGCCGAAGACGAATCGTAAAAAAGATACGGTAATGCCGTGACCCGAACAGCCATCCGATATGGACGACGACCGTCCGATTGCGTAATGCGCGAACGCTTTCGTGAGCTTCGGTTTCACACTACTCGTGAATCAATCGTGAACGATATGTACTATGTTTTGCTGTTCAAAAATATTACTGTCAGCTTTATGAGTAATGTGGATACGAAGTGTTACGCGGAATAACAGAAGCGTAAAATGGTTTTACATGAAGTGGTATTGGTGAAACGCAAACAGTTTATGAATTCGAAATCAATAACCGGGCACATAATGAATATGTAAAACATATTACAACACCCATAAATGTCTCGGGAGTTTTCTCGAACGGCATAATCCGACGGTCACAGACAGAAAATAATGAATATTAATAAGAGTCATAGTATAATTTAACCTTGAGCTTGACGAAACCAGTAGTGAACAAAACCGAAATCAGCGGTGAAAACGCACAGCCCATTCAATTTCACAGCAGACGTGTGTTGAGCGATTATTGAACCACGCGGCTTTCTTTAGCAAGAAATCTTACCACGAATCAAGGTAATCGTAGAAAGTTATGGACGTACTTGATCACATCAAGTCCTATGAGAGAGTAAATCTGTAGATACAACTGAGACAACTGATTATTATACTATTGAATTCAAAATAGCCACAGTAACCTACAAGTCGCAGAATACGAAGGAAGTTTCAAAGAACACGGAACGAGAGTGTGTTGACATTAAAAGTTGTTTTGTCCTACTCAAACATCTGTTCAAAGCAAGCGGAATACAAAGGAAATGAGATCATTTGTAAAAACACGATTAATACTGATTAGGTACGTGGTTAAGGTAAATTTCAAAATTGTGTTATGAATATAAAAATTTTTCAACAATATGCATTAGGAACATTTTCCATTTATTTACTTTGCTAGATATTTACGATCTCAAGTCTAAGTTTCAATAGATGCTTAAATTAAGTAAAACAAGTAGACTGGGTGTCTAGATCAAGTATTTTAAAGCAATGTCAACAGATACCTCGCGCCTACGTATTAGATCGTATGAAGTTCCATTAGCGTATTAGAGGATAACTAAACACATAAAAGGGATTACCAAAGATAACCAAAAATGTAAACGCAAACAAAATTTATCAAGACTGTTTGATTTATAAATCCAGTTAACAAGATTGTTTCAAAGTAATATAAACAATTAGCCGGGGTTCGACGAGAACAATCTGCGAAAGTTTACAACCTTTCAACTAACAAAGTCCTATTTCCATTAAGGTTATGACAGAAGGATTTAAGAGGACAAATGTTCGTAAAATGAAAATGTTATTTATTGTCCCAGCGAATCCCGTGTTCGTCGACCCTTCACTGTACACCAGTAAAGCCACGATTGAAGAGGGTTTGACACGCCTTGTATATTAATACGTAATTTCAACTCCGTACAAGATACAGTTTTCTTTATGTGTACGTAGCTTTGTATACTTTCGTATACTGTATGTTGCGTACGCGGCCTAATATTTATACTATGTGCACGCCGCCTTAAAGTTTGACGTCGCCCCACTGACATTGGATTCAAGAGGATTATGAGGGGAGTGGAATATAAGCCTGCTCGTAATGTGATTTATATAGCTAACTGTGATTGTGAGAAATAGAAGTAAATCATATAAATTCATTAATTTTAATAATGGCGTAATATATACAAAAACATACACAGCTAATAAAGCTCGACGAGGTCATGGAACACCTTTTCACAAGTTCACGTTTCGTTGTGCAATAACTGTAACATTGAACAGGACGCATGCACTACATTACAATGAATTCTCATTCTAAAACATTAAAAAAACGATTTAACATGCAAAATTGAACTTTACATAGCCTTTATGTCGTATCCAGAATCTGACGAAGACACACACACGCTTAAAGACAAAACTGAAGTTTCAATGGATTTCATGCTCAAGAACCTCTCGAATCTCGACAACCGTTTCAAGGTGCGTGGCGGGATATGATTTTCCGTAGCGTCGAATGCAACGCGACCGTGTTTAGATCAGATCAGACATGCGTTCGTTCCGTTGCCACATCGCGGGTGCGCACCGGCAGCGCGTTTACCACACTCGCTGTGCGTGCAATCCGCAATCGTGAAATTTCAACAGAATTGTGTCTACTGTGCAGCGAGTGGCGTCAGCGATGATAATGGAGAGATAAAATTTAAATATTCTGCAATATAAAATCTCGTCTCGTTGGTCGGTCGGTTGCTAGCGCGACTGCCGATCGGGATGTCCTGGGTTCAAATCCCGGGTTGAGTACTGTTGGATTTTTCTAATCTAAAATTTCTAGCAGTGACTCGAAGTCTGGATGTGTGCCCGGTGCATGGCAATAGGCTCACCACCTATTCCATTGTGGGA
>DWDX01004122.1:0-12118 GCA_018245675.1 Agara michaeli
CTGAGATTAGCGCGTTCAAACAAACAAACAAACAAACAAACAAACAAACTCTTCAGCTTTATAATATTAGTATAGATATCATTTATATTTATGATACATTTTGTGAACAGGTAAACTTGGCGTACGAGAATGTAAAAGAAGTTGATTGCTTAGACATCTCCCGTGAAGGGTGCGATGCGTGGGAAGCAGCTGTTCGCAGATACGAAGATAGAATTGGTAAATATAATATCTGTCGCTTTTAGCTTTGTATGTTTAAAGGTTGGTAAAATGCAATACTATGCAAATTTTTACTATTTACCAAGCTGTAGTACCAAATATGAGAGCTATGTATGACTATATCAGTTGCATCAGTCATACTGGAAGTAATATACTAGCATGATTTGTCAATGGATACTAGTCACAAGAGATTTGGTCACACATCATGACTAGTGAGATTTTGTCAGATATGTAATGGCCGTTGGTCCTCAGACCGCGTGGAGACGCGCATCACGGCGCACCTGCGCGACCAGCTGGGCACGGCCAAGAACGCCAACGAGATGTTCCGCATCTTCTCGCGGTTCAACGCGCTGTTCGTGCGCCCGCACATCCGCGGCGCCATCCGCGAGTACCAGACGCAGCTCATCCAGCGGGTCAAGGACGACATCGAAGCGCTGCGAGAAAAATTCAAGGTACACGATTAAATTGAATTAAGTTAATTTCATATTCAATATTAATTTAACATTTCCTTAAACTCATTAAATAGAAATATGTACGAATGACTTTGAATTGTTAAACATCATTGTGTTGAAAATTTGTATTTTCCTACAATTCGCAGGTTCAATATCCGCAATCGAAGTGCAGTCGCCTGTCGTTAGTGCGCGACCTACCGCCCGTTGCCGGATCTATCATTTGGGCGAAACAAATCGACCACCAACTCACCGCTTATTTGAAGAGAGTGGAAGATGTGCTGGGTATACATTTTCTACTTAATAATAGACGTGTGGTCACATCGCCTTCATTACTGAATATGTCGCGACCCACAGATCATAACTATAGTTTCTACAGTTACTAGACACGTCTGATGAAATTGTACACAGGTAAAGGCTGGGAGAACCACATCGAGGGTCAGAAACTGAAAGCCGATGGGGATAGTTTCCGTCTCAAATTGGACACTCAAGAGGTTTTCGATGACTGGGCTCGCAAGGTAACTAATTTGATATGTATTTAAATTTTTATAAGTAACATTGACCGCCTAGTATCGGGCATTTAACATAGTTAGTTATTATTTCTGTAACATTATAAACTTTACAATACAATGTTTTAGGTTCAACAACGCAATCTAGGTGTGTCCGGTCGGATCTTCGCCATTGAATCGGTCCGGGCTCGCTCCAGCAAAACGAACACCATCTTGAAACTGAAGGTCAACTTTTTACCCGAAATTATAACATTGTACAAGGAAGTTCGCAATCTCAAGAATTTGGGTTTCAGGTATGATCTAATGTTGTTAAAAAATTATTTAAAGCATTTTTCATATCGCGCTGTAATAGTCACTTGTTTTGAGTGAACAGCGATAGAAATTGATAAATAATTCATTTCAGAGTTCCGTTGGCTATCGTCAACAAAGCTCATCAAGCCAATCAGCTTTACCCGTACGCAATCTCCCTCATCGAAAGCGTGCGTACGTACGAACGTACATTGGAAAAGGTGAGAAATAAAAGAGTTCATGATACACACATAATATTTCACAGCATTCAAATACACCTCAACACACACCTAACTAATTGGCACGACGGTCAAATTAGTGTACAGTCATGTAATATTTTACCACGTTCAAATTTTAGCTAATATACTCACTAAAATTTATTTTTATATAAATGTATATCATTAACACATCTACGTTTTGATTTCTGCAGCTAAATAATAGGAATCATACAAAGGTAGTTTAATTATATGCTGCATGGTTCGACTAACAATCGACATTTTTCTTTTCATGCACGGTATCGCTTTTTTATATTTTAATATTATGTTTATGCCTCATATATTGTTTATTTTTAAATTAGCCTTAACAATATTAGAATGCTATTGATGAATTATTAGACGATATTTCATGTGTTTAGAAAATTCAATTTTTATTTATTTGCATCTGTAACAGTGTTTGCCACATTACAAGTGTAAATGTTTATGCTTAACGTTCTAAGTATTATTTATTGCATCTTAAAATTGAAATGCATCTGAATACTGGGTAGTAATGCGAGAAGTTTTTTGTTTTCATTGTATGGGATACGTATATTTGCCAAGATTCTCCCGATATAGGAATTAATATGTAAATAAACTACAGATTCGCGATAAGGCTTCGATCATCCCCTTGGTCGCTGGACTGCGTCGTGACGTCCTGAACCAGGTGTCGGAGGGGATGGCGCTCGTGTGGGAATCCTACAAGCTCGACCCGTACGTGCAGAAGTTGAGCGAAGTAGTCTTGTTGTTCCAAGAAAAGGTATTTATATAAATCGTTCTTTTTATAAACTATCATTCAGTTGATTAGTTTACTCCTAGTTGTCACTCAAAAAGAAAAGCTTTATGTTTCCCCCTACGTTTCCTAGTTTATTTTTTCAATTGTACCAAGGAAAGCATAATGTATTCAATTAATAAACCCATTTGGCATTTAATATTCATGAACTATACATTTAATGTGCTCATGGAACTACGCCAGGTCGAAGATAACTCAAATGTTAAAACGAAGTGAGAATCAGTCAACATCAAATAAATCGAGTAGCATAAAAGAGTGTGTTATTAAGTAGCGTAACTGCGCGTCAGGTGGAGGACCTGCTGGCGGTGGAGGAACAGATCTCGGTGGACGCGCGTTCGCTTGAGACGTGCCCGTACTCGGCGCAGAGCCTGGCCGACATCCTCAGTCGCCTGCAGCGCGCCATCGACGACCTGTCGCTACGCCAGTACAGCAACCTGCACCTATGGGTGCAGCGCCTCGACGAGGAGGTCAATAATAGACGTATTCTCAACATAGGTGGCACCACCTCCAAACTTAACTATATTCCAAAAAAAAGTTGTTATTTTGTCTAGACTAGCCAGGCTTGCGCCTAATGTTTTCCTTACCCAGGTGGAGAAGAGCCTCGCTGCCCGTCTACAGGCCGGCGTGGAGGCGTGGACCGCCGCACTGCTCGGCAAGGTCAACGAACTGGACTTGTCCATGGATACGTACTCTCCATCTGAAACTACACATAAACCAGGCGGCGAACCTCAGGTACGGTCAATGTTTAATGAAAAAATTGGGAACCAATGTTAAGGTATTTTAAATATAAATGTACGTAAAATGGGGAATGCATTCAAGTTTTTTAAATACCCCATACAGATAATATTACATTCTTATTACAAGGTCATAAAGAAAAATATAATAACAAACAAGTATTGAACATCTTTCGTTTCAATGAGTTTTTATATCTACAGTAAAACAAATTTTATTTTTCAAATGTTGTAATACTGAATAACATGTGTATCATTGTTACAGATTGCCCGTGTTGTCCACGAAGTGCGCATCACAAATCAACAGATGTATCTTTTCCCGTCTCTAGAAGAAGCACGGTTCCAACTCATGAGGCAGATGTTCGCCTGGCAAGCGATCGTTACCAGCCAACACCGCTTGCAAAGCACCAGGTAATTTTTTTGTGTAATAGTGTGTCTTATTTCTTGTTTATTAAGTAGTTGCTAAATTGTGACCAAGGCTCTCAAAATCTAAGATTCTCTAAGTGCTACTCGGAAACAGCTGGACCAAACACTTTCACATAAAAAAATTGCAACTATACTATTTTTCAAGAGTTCCAAATGATATCAATGTAATAAGAGAGATGGCATCGTTACTCGTGTATTATGAGTTCAGATTTCTAATTACTGTACCATATTCAATCTGCATCTATACATTTAAAATTCACAAAACTGCTCCTAAATACCCCATTGTTTTTGTTCACTTACAGATATCAAGTGGGCGTGGCTCGAGCGCAAACAGCTACGTACCGAAACCTCTTGACTAAGCTGCCCAAGGGTTCATCGCCTCTCGAGAACGCCTATGACGCGATCGAACAGAAAATATCACAAGTTCGCGAATATGTCGATGAATGGCTCCGGTATTTTTATTATTTTCGTAGTATATTTGAATGATGTATTATTTACAAAGTAAGGATTGGTTTACTTAATCCTAGTGTTTACATAAATCATGCCTTTTATCTCTTTGCAGTTATCAAGCTCTGTGGGACCTACAACCGGATAGCTTGTATGGACGTCTCGGTGATGACATCACCTTGTGGATCAAGTGCCTTAATGATATCAAGTATGTAACAAATTTCGTTCGTTTTCATCGTAACTCTAGCTCATTTTCAACTTTATGCACTTGGATGTATAAATGTACAACTACCCAACATACAATTGGCAAACTCGTCCAAGTTTTGAGCCTAAATTTAAACGGAGTGACTCTCAGAACAAATTGAATATGCCACAAAACTCAAACTCGCCGAATGTTGTCAGGAAATCGCGCACTACATTCGACACGTCGGACACGCGGCGCGAGTACGGGCCCGTGGTGATCGACTTCGCGCGCGTGCAGAGCAAGGTGGCGCTGAAGTACGACGCGTGGCACAAGGAGGTGCTCGGCAAGTTCGGGGCGCTGCTCGGCGGCGAGATGGTGCAGTTCCATGGCCGCCTCGCCAAGTCGCGCGGACAACTGGAGCAGCAGTCCATCGGTCAGACCTCTGCTACTTCACCATTTCATCCTGTATCGTATTCCAAAAAATGTGAAATGTCATGACAAAAAAATTAAGTGCAACTTGCCAAGTTGCGTACTCTTGGACGTCCATATATTAGAAAATTATCGATCTGGTTTTATGAAAAACAGAATTTTATTATCCACGATGTCTTTTCCAAATAAGTCAAAGGTTACATGTATGTAATATTTACAGAGGCTGCCTCCACTAGTGATGCAGTTTCGCTGATTACTTACGTGCAACAATTGAAGAGAGAAGTCCTCGCTTGGGAGAAGCAGGTTGATATTTACAGAGAGGCGCAAAGAATACTGGAGAGACAGAGGTACGTTTCACTATTATGTATATTTATTACGACCATCATTAATCGAACATGTTACACTTTAGACGATGTATGTACTCTTGATGTTTGGAAATTAATTGAATTTTAACCTTTTAATTATCATAGATTCCAGTTCCCAGCTCAGTGGTTGCATGTTGATAATATTGAAGGGGAATGGAGCGCGTTTAACGAAATTATGCGCAGAAAGGATTCGTCTATCCAGACTCAGGTATGTACCAATGTCTGGCTGTGCATAAATATATGTATAAAAATATTATAGGATTGCCGTTCAAGGTCACATAAAACTTACCCATAGATCTTTTTTTATTAAATTTCAAATATGCCAGCTTTTGATCACATTTTTTATTTGTATTTTGTTTAAAAATTATATCGATGAAGATTAATTCGAGTTTTAATTTATGACTACTAGGTTGCATCGCTTCAACAAAAGATCGTCGCCGAAGATAAGGCAGTGGAAACTCGCACCCTCGAGTTCTTAGCTGAATGGGAACGCAGCAAGCCAACTGATGGCTCGACAAGACCAGAAGACGCCTTAGCCAGATTGCAGGCAATGGAGGCCAGATACACAAAGCTGAAGGATGAGAGAGACAATGTTGCCAAGGCCAAAGAAGCACTGGAGTTACATGATACTGGTAAATTACTATTTGTTTTGGATGAATTTGATTCACAAGTGTAATTCTGTTTCCTCCAATTACACGAACTTTATTGTTGGTTGTACAATTTTTTTACTGAAGAGCAATCAATCCTTTGTATTTTTCTAACTATACATTTAAATGTAATATAAAGGAAAATAAACTATTTTCATTGTGTAACAGGCACTTCTGTTAACAATGAGAGAATGACAGTAGCGCTTGAAGAGCTACAAGATCTACGCGGAGTTTGGTCCTCGTTAAGTAAGATTTGGACTCAGATTGACGACATCCGAGAGAAGCCTTGGCTTTCTGTACAACCAAGAAAACTACGGTACTTAACAGTCGAGTTTTACGTATCATAAATATTCTAGTGTTGTTTTCTATGAATGTGATCGAAAACAAGTGTGTTATATTTACAGCCAACAATTGGAGGCCATGTTGAATGAACTCAAAGAACTTCCCGCACGTCTTCGTATGTACGACAGCTACGAATACGTTCGTAAATTACTTCAGTCCTACACCAAGGTGCGTAATGATATATTTTGAAATATAATAATAATAATAATAATAATATACTTTATTGCACACTAAATTTAATATAATGTAATTCGAAAGTTTAAAAACCAAGAAATGTCAACTTTAGAAAAGATATTTTATTTTACAAGTTCGTCGAATGAAGATTTTACAATATCCCTATAATGAGAAATGTAACAACATCAACAACAACATTCCTTCACGCCAGGTCCCTAACGGGGTAGGCAGAAAGCACCGAGTGCCAAATATCTCTGTCCTTGAAAACCTGACGCGCTTCGTCTACATTCATCATTCTCCTCATGCATACACGCCCGTTTCGGAGGCTCGTGACTCCTCCGTCAGCCAGTATCTGACCCATTTGGTCGAGATAGGACAGTCTAGGTCTCCCTCGTAGCTCTGTGAATATGAGAAATGTAGCCTTTTCAATTATTAGAATAATATGTAGCCAGTGGTCGAGATTGCTAATGCATAATTTTTTATCGCTCGTCAATTGTAAATAAAGCGTTTACCCTTCATTCATATTTCAGGTAAACATGTTGATCGTGGAACTGAAATCGGACGCGCTGAAGGAGCGTCATTGGCGCCAGCTGTGTCGCGCGCTTAAGGTGGACTGGGCGCTGTCGGAGCTGACGCTGGGGCAGGTGTGGGACGCGGACCTGCTGCACAACGAGCACACCGTCAAGGATGTCGTGTCCGTCGCTCAGGGAGAAATGGCGCTGGAAGAGTTCTTGAAGCAGGTACAGTTACCTATCTGATACTTGATCGCTAACTTGTAAAGTTACGCAAAAGTCAGTGTACGGACTTCTCTTACGGTCCAGTGACAATCTTTGATGACCAACGCCCACCTTTAAACCGGTCGAGTTTGGCAGTGCTATTTTATAATTGGTCTTTCACAATGTTCAATTCTGAAGACTAAAGTCATAAATGATATCAAAATGTGCGCAGGTGCGTGAGTCCTGGCAGAGCTACGAGCTGGACCTGATAAACTACCAGAACAAGTGCAAGATCATCCGTGGCTGGGACGACCTCTTCAATAAAGTGAAAGAGCACATTAACAGCGTGGCAGCTATGAAACTTTCGCCCTATTACAAGGTGAACAATATTTAAAATCGCCTTTACTGTTAATGTATTTTATGTTAAATAAATCTATTACTGTTATTTTAAAATCGACAATATAACCCTGTAACTATGAATGTGATCTAATTGTTAACTAATTACACGGGAATCATTAGAAACTGTGTTTTTTAAAACCCCTGGTAAACCGCAGGTGTTTGAGGAAGAAGCTCTAACGTGGGAGGAGAAATTGAACCGGATCAACGCTTTGTTCGACGTGTGGATCGACGTGCAGCGCCGTTGGGTGTACTTGGAGGGTATTTTCAGCGGTTCCGCCGACATTAAGACCTTGCTGCCCGTGGAGACCAGCCGTTTCCAGAGTATCAGGTATGATTGTAATGATAACATTCGATAAGTAAATGTAAACTTAAACATTAGTTGAACACATCATGTTTATTGTGCAAGAAATTCAGCTTAAAAAGTTATAAAACCATGTTAATGAGTTCTTAAAAATGATGCATAAATGAATCTTATGTTACATCGCTATCCAAATGAAGACCTAAACAAAAACGCATCAACGTGTGTTCCACATTTAAGAATTATTAAGCATTAATCGTTACCATAATCCTTGCAGTTCGGAATTTTTGGGTTTAATGAAGAAAGTAAGCAAGTCGCCAATGGTAATGGACGTACTGAACATCCCGGGCGTGCAGCGATCCCTAGAGCGCCTGGCCGATCTGCTTGGCAAAATACAGAAGGCCTTGGGAGAATACCTGGAGCGAGAGAGGAGTAGCTTTCCACGGTACAGTTTACAATGTTTTTGACATACACAAAACCTAACGAAACTAAAAAGAAGCATCAACCGTTAAAGAAATTATTGTAATGCTCGTTATTGTTATGGAAAATTACTTAATCTTAGACCCACCTAGACAAAAAACTATTGCAATAAAAGATTAAATCCCCTTTTCATCTGTTCGTAATAAATATCTAATCTGTTAATTAATGAGCTCATGGCTTACGTTTGGTTACATATTCACAGATTCTATTTCGTCGGTGACGAAGATCTTTTGGAAATTATCGGTAATAGCAAGAATATAGCGAGACTGCAGAAACACTTTAAGAAAATGTTTGCCGGCGTCGCAGCAATTATATTGAACGATGATAACACCGTTATTAACGGAATCGCCTCGCGCGAGGGGGAAGAGGTTAGAACACACAACATAATTTGTATATCTTGGCTGTGTTATTCCATATTCCGTATAATACAAATTAAACATTCGTTCTATAATCTGTTACTTTAAAAAAAAAAATGTTCGAATAATAGTGACGCGCACTTATCTGAATATTCTTTTCAATTAATTTTTTGATTTGCACGTAGGTAATTTTCACATCGCCGGTTTCAACGATCGAAAACCCGAAAATCAACTCGTGGCTCTCGATGGTGGAGAGAGAGATGCGCGTTACATTGGCGTGTAGACTGAAGGACGCCGTGGGCGATGTGAAACAATTCAAGGATGGGAACGTCGACCCGACGAAGTTTATCGACTGGTGTGATAAATATCAGGTAAATTTAAAATACGTACATGCATTTATATCGGTGTATTAATCCTTAATTTTCTAACACCCTAATTTAAATGTAAAGAAAATTATAAGCAGAACCTTTTTTTTAAATCAGATATCTTGTTGCATATTTATTATGTTTAAAATTAAAAGAAATTTGTTTTATTTTTAAATATAGAACATTAAAGTTACTGTATTAAATTCAATTTTCTTCGCTCAATAGGCGCAAATAGTGGTGCTGGCAGCTCAAATCCTATGGTCAGAAGACGTAGAGGCGGCGCTGGCGAGCGGCGGCGGCGACGGGCTCAAGCGCGTGCTGGCGCACGTCGAGAACATGCTTAACATACTGGCTGACTCCGTACTACAGGAACAACCGCCGCTGCGGAGGAGGAAACTGGAACATTTGGTAAAACATTAGGTCGTCTTGAGATGAGATCAAGTCTTGAGAAGTAGTTAGTTTCGTAAACCAAAAATAGTTGTCTTAAAAACATACTAATTTTATGAGCTCTGAACAATATGTATGTCTTTTTTTTCGACCCTTTTGTTAGTCCACTGCTGGACCGGGTCTCCTCTCATAGTGAGAGGGATTTAGGCCATAGTCCACCACGCTGGCCAAGTGCGGATTGGTAGACTTCACACACCTCAGAAAATATTATATAATTTATAACATATCTAAGCTGTGCAGGTTTCCTCACGATGTTTTCCTTCACCATTATAGCGAGTGATATTTAAATTTTACTTATAAAGCGCACGTAATAAATCAGAGGTGCGTGCCAGGATCGAACCCAGAACCCATCCATTATTCCACTGTTGGACGATGTTTTCCTTCACAGCTACAGCTAGAGATATTTAAACTTTTAAGTTAAAAAACGCATGTAACAAGTCAGAGGTGCATGCCAGGATTTGTACGCCGACCCCTCGGTGTGGGAAACTGATTTTTTCAACAAGTAGACTTTCACACCGTATACAAACTCAACTACGACTGAATTTCTGCCTAATTTCGCCTTTGACAAATGCTACATATATTTTAACGTGACTGACTGGTGAGTGAGAAAAGACAAGATTTTATACGTGCAAATGTTTAATCCTTAGAGAAAATTATTAAGGATCGCAATTAATCAAAAAATAATCAGTTCAAGCAATCATCGCAACCTTCAAAGGCCATAACGCAGCCTTTTCCTTAAACCAGATTACCATGATTTTCATTAGCATCAGTAGGAGATGGTTTGTTTTGTTACTTGCTTTATTAATCAGCTTGCGTTAGATTACTTTCTTTTAAAAGCATTAAGCAATAATTTCTAAGACACAGAATAAATACGCATATTCATCACACAAATATTTTCTGTGTAAAAATCGAATTCAGAAGCTTCAGCTTAGCCATTAGGCTGACTGACTACTGGAGCAATAATCAAATTAATATATAACACACAAATATGGTAAGTGCTTAAAAATGCGATACTCAATATTGTTACAAAAACCCTGCATTGAATATAGAAGCCGATCCAAATAATATGTGCCCATTTACTGTATACAAAAATAGGATTATCGTTGGTGGGTTGGTTTTGAAAACCTTTTAACGTAAAAGCGGATATTGTTACCTGCCATATAATTTAATACCGAAAGATAGCGGCTAAGAGACGCCCTGAATGATTTTATCTGGTAATTACTCTATGTAAAGAGTATTTTAAAAAGGTAACGCTATGAATGATGAGAATCATGAATGTAGACGAAGCACGTCAGGTTTGCAAGGACAGAGTTATTTGGCACTCGGTGCTTTCTGCCTACCCCGTCAGGGACCTGGCGTGACAGTATGTTGTTGTTGTTGTAACACTATGTTAATCATGTATAGGTATAATACAATAGCCGAAGCCTTCGGATCAGTAACATCGCATCTCCCGCCTTGATTTTATTCCGTTATTTTAATTACAATCGTATTTCGAAGTATTTTAGGTTGAATCTGAATTGTTACTAAGTTAGCCGCTTCGCCGCCAATCCATCCGTCGACGCTACGTACGTACGTCTCTTGCAATTAATATACCGTTTCTTAGAGAATTAATGCTTATTGTAGACTTAATTTTCCTTCAGGGCTTAATTGCTTGTACAAAAAAATCATTTAGAGAAATACTATAGATCAATATTACATTTGCCAAACGGTTCAATGTAATGTAAACCATGAAATATTTGTCGTGACTTTCCGCTTGCTATTTTAATTAACTTTTTAAAGAAAACAATAAAAACAATTTACGTTGGAAACGCTATTTGCCTTCGCAATAAATTCATTACTCTTAACAATCACAATGGTTGAGAAGATTAGCAGAAAGATGTTTTAATGTATATTGCCTTGCTTTCTGTAACTGCTGCTTCTGTAAGGATTAAGATTACTATTAAATATAAGACTAAGCCCAGAAAAGACTATTCAGACGGGAAAAGGAGGTCGGATCTCTCTGTTTGATATAAGTTACCTAACGTAAGTAACTTAACGCTTGAGTTGACTGGAGCGTTATTGTAGAAAGGAACTTTCACATATTGTTACAGCTCCTTCAAAGATACGGCAATTCCTCAAAACGTAATTATCTCCGTTGACGTTTTAACATACGTGTAAGTCAACGACAAATTGCCTTTTTAGTATTGTATAGACAGGCCTCGAGTCGAATTAGAGACATTGATTCTAAAACCGAAGGTCGTGGGTTCAGTTCCCCCCTACGACAAACATTCCTGTGACGAGCACATTTGTTTGTACTGTGTCTGGTCGTAATAAATATATATATGTATATGTAAGTATTATATTGTATGTATAATATATATGTATGGATATCAGGTTTTCGGTTACCGTAACACTGGCATTAAATTGCCTAAATTGAAATCAGGTAGCCGTGTGTGGAATTGTCCCCAGTTATTACACATTTGTCCAATTAGCATAAAATAGTATGAAAGCACTCAGTAAATCAATGTCGTTTTACAATGACAACTGTTATTCTGTTGTTCAGCACACAGTTTACAGTAACATGTATTTGAAATATAAGAAACCAACCTCTTGACTGGGTTTGTAGGTCACATGTTACTTTTCACATCTGTCAGAGGCAGCTTTTCTCACGACTACTTTTCCAAGATACCGTGATATGTTTGGCAAGAATATAAGATAACAACAATTTGGTTTCGTATATTTTAAATTCAACGACCTAATTATCTTACAAGTCACACACAACCGTGTCAATCCAAACTAGAGGAACATACAAATACATACATATCTA
>DWDX01004123.1:0-12117 GCA_018245675.1 Agara michaeli
TAAGTGTGCCAAATTTCATACTCCTCCGTCCGCGCAATTTTCGTAAAAAGGGATCCAAAGTTTTTGCTTCACGTATTGATATATAGATGCCTGTGTTATGGTACACGGATAGCTGACAAATATCCATAATTTACATACTATATAACACTTTTACAGATATTTTTATTACAATCAGACACAGAACAAACGAATGTGCTCGTCACACAAATGTATGTCCTGGGCGGGAATCAAACCCGCGACTTCCTGTTAACGGTGACTTCCTCTAACCGCTAACCCAAGGCGGCAGTCGTTTACATACATGCACGTTTGTGACTAAATCAAAACACTTGCTAACCCAAAACCCAAATGAAGCGGCCGAAAGTGTTTCAATCGCATCATTTCTCGCCAAAGCGAAATTGTATGCGAAATTAACCGTGGAATAAATTAAGGCTATTGTTCAATGAACGTAGTTACATTTGATTCATTTAAATACAAAAGGGTCGAGACAATGCTTCGCGCGCTGTTATTGCGTCGCGTTTGTTCAGAGCTAGAATTATGTGCGTCCCCGCCGGCTAGCTGCCAGCCCTGCGGCGTATATCGTAAACAATTCGCACCTAAATAACTTAACTCATAGACATATGGATGTACAGTTTAGCCGGAAGAAAAAACAAAAAAAAATTGTAACAAAAAAAATGCAACAAAAAAAGATTTTTTTTTACTAAAAATGTTAACGCTGATGGAATGACGATCAAAATTTATAAAGTTTAAGTTTTTTCATAAAAAAAAGCGCAGCACTCAACATTTCAAATATTTGCTTTAAAACTCAACTGTTTCAATATAATCTACCTATATTAATTCATGAATTGACTTTTATGTATTTCAATGTAATATGTAATATTACATTACTGTGCTGTGTATTATACTCAATAACTGTTAACATCTCTACATATAATAGGAGATATAGCGTAGTGTTGTGGAATTCACTCCGAGGGTCGGGATTCAAATCCTCACTATATAAAGCACCTCTGAAATTTAAAGTTACGGGGCACTTTAAAATGTAACACGCGGTATAAAAATATATAGAAACACACATATATAACTATATCTCGCCACGAAATACGGGAAATTGTTATGCCGCGTCCGTTATTTTCACGAAATTGTTTGTTTTCATTCGGCACTGAAATATTGCATAACTTTACATACGATGAAATTGCCACGTATTGTTTGAATTTCTTGTTTTTTGTTGTTTCTTTTCTGCTTTCTATTTTGTATATTCTATCTATTGTTTAGACTCGAATACGCGCAGTGCCGCGGAATCAACGATTTTCACTTCGTTTACAAAGCTACACAGTTTCATATACGATTCTGGAAAAAAACGGCAATGTGTTTATTGGAAAGAAAGAAAGAAAACATATTGATTGTTATATTTTTGTATAAAAGAAGACAATGATATAAATGAGAAATGGGACGCTCTATATGTATATTATAATTATAATTTTTGTTTTTTGTATTATTCTTACTCTGTTATCATTTTTTTTTCTTCTTTTTGTCATTTTGTTTTTATCACTGTGTAATTTTTTTTTTAGTGCAGTATTCCAATTGTCAGTTTTTTTTTTAAATTATTATTATAATTTTTATTACGTTTGTATTATGTGCTGTCGTAGTCTATAAATAAAGTGTTTCTTTCTTTATTTCTTTCATCTAAGAGGGAGCAGAGAGTGGATACGGAAAAGGTAGGGGGGGGACAGGCAGCGTCACGCCGTTTCCGTCGCGGCAAACGAGTCGCTCTCGCGGCCGACGCGCCAGTAGATGTTTCACATTAAAAACGCATTTCTAAATAGTATTATTCCCTATCGCGTTTTGCCCGCGCATCACGGGAAAATACAGCCGCGTAACACCATTAGCGTTATTAAAATTAATACAAATCACGTCGAGTACAGCTGTTTGCACGTCGCTACGGCACTCTTAATAATAGTTGTAAACTGCTTACGTCACTCGCGGGGAACGTGGAGTTCATTTTCATCTTAATTTAATATATCACGGAAAGCTGTAATGCGAGGTGTACGCCCGCGTGTGGCCGAATGATGAGATTAATGCCGGCATTCCCTCATACAAAGCGGAACCTCCCAAATGAAAAAGTTAATTAACGAAATCACTTGTATTCGGTTAAGTTTATTCAATTTACGGTATGTAACAACCGTTAGCGATGGCACAGTGGTTTGCATTTCATTGTCGCCCTCCGGCGGCCGGGACCCGAATCCTGTCATCTATTTCATACCATGCTGTAAGGTGTGCAAATGCATTCCGTTCATCGTTATAGCGACTAGTGTATAATTTACAAAACTAACGTAGGCAGAGGAATGTAGTACACCCCCACATTTCACCAGTTACGTTTAAGTCCCACAATGGAATACTTGGTGAGCTTATTGCCATGCACCGGGCACACATCCAGACTCTGAGTCACTGCCTACCCCTTAGGGGATTACGGGTGTGATGTTACGTTATTTTTTACGTTTAAACTAACGTAACTTTGGACAGAAACAGGATTCGAATCCAAAACCCAGATCGAGAGAACCAAATCCAAACCGCTACGCTTTCGCGCCTAACTGTTAGCTTACTGCGTGATTACCAGATGATCTGTGTCTTACTTAATAGTGATTCGCTGCTAAGTACATCAAATAACAATAACAAAGACGTTAAACCTCTCGTTATGACAGTTGAGCTAATACAAGCGATATTGAATGTGTTATCGCAGCCCGATGTGTTGTTTAAGCGTTAACGAAGGCAATTAATGCATAATACATATCGGCAGGTTAACGGTTAGTTACATCGTAGATAAGACATCAAACAGACATGAGGTCATTGGTTTTGTGTTCTCCCGTAGGTGATGATTGTGTGATATGAGTCTTGTTTGTGCTTCAGTATGGTTCTTAAAGTCAATGTCAGTCAGTCAGTTATGGCAAGTCTGGAAGGAGATTGTTCAGGTGCCTGAAATAAATGTGTGTGATTTTTTCATTAATTCAGGTTTTATTTTAAACCTTGCGGGTCGGTGGCAGTGGCAATTCAATGCAACATTTCGTAATTCAAACGTAGTTCAATAAAATTCTTATAAATGTGATCGCTAAATTGCATTTATTGTAAGTAAATAACCTACCTTTTAGTTATAACAATATTATGAAGATATTGAAACATTGTAAGTCATCTAAAAAAATACGTAATACGCAATTATGAAAAATAAATATAGTAGTTTCTATAAACTTTGATAGATGGCAGTGAAATTGTCCGCAATCCACGCCATCTCTTGACAAACTCTTACACTACATGAATCTCGTTTCATAGTTATCAGTGTACTAAGTAGATGGCGTTATTCGTTAATGTGTAAGCAGTGATGTTGTATTCCGAATTCGAATAGATGCCGCTATTCCATATTTTAATTATAATTAGTCTATAGTATAGAATCCCGGTTTACAACGATCTTCAACAATCTGGTTAATGGATGAAAAGTATTTTATATCAAATTAAATATGTCAATAAATATATTGAAAATGGGTTGACTAAAGAATCTCAATCCAGATTCATCCATGATTCGAGAACATTTTTTTTAATATTGCACCGGTTTCGTTAATTCCATAACAATCAAAGTGTGAAGTCTGTAGAATATGCAACAGTTAGGTCGACTATTTTTTTCCCGTCACAACTATTGGGACTTAGATGTTCTTTTAAAATATACAATATAGTAGGAGTAGGAAATACAGTAACTGAGTCTACATAAATATGATTAACCTTATTTCTAGTCAATCTCTGTTTCATTTACAATAAGGATTGAAGAAACAATGTCAAAATTAAACTGTAAAAAATAGAATAAGTAATTCAAAAGAAAAAAAAATACGCAAAATAATATTATAAAACACTTTATTACGAAGAATATTTACATTGTTATAAATAAGAGTATCAATCGTTTCAAATACCTTTACAGGTTAAGTCGCTTATAATTAACCATAATTAGAAAACTTCGATTCAAAATGCAATAGAAAACAATTTCTTAACGCATAATCTATCACAATATAAATTCAGCAGGCTCCCCTCAATTATGTACTAGTTTTAATATTATATCGAGGATAACATTCTGAAATTATATCCAACCAATGTAAACGAGAAATGGACGGAAATTCCCGTTATGTTCAATAATAATAGGAGATTAAATATGTTTATGATTATTTAGTTTATTTATATGGAACATAATTGTTAGATAGCTGTTGCAATGTTGTAATGTTTCTGTCTTCTATTCTCTTATTTCTTTCAAGTTATTGGAATGTGTTCTCATATTAGATATTGTCTCATTTATATATTGGAAATTTTTTCTTCTCTATTTGCTTGATACATGCAATGGAATGACTTAATAAAACATACTTTTATACTTCACTTTTTTGTTTGCTCTAGAATTGAATCCCAATAAGTGATAATTTTGTTCGGAAATGGAATAGTCGCAAAGATGCTTTAGGACAGCAACAAGTTAGCAAACCCACATCTTTCTCCATTTTAAAACTATGCCACTAATTATGTAATTAATTTAATCATTAATTAATTTACTTATTATGATATGTTCTGAGACTGATCATTCGACGGTTTCTATTTCAAAAGATTCATGTCATTAATGAGTATCATTTACTTATCCTAGTGTGAACTATTGGCCACCTTCTGCACAGTGTCCTCCATACTGCGTAAATATCTATTCAATGAGTCAGATGTAGTTTGTAAAATGCTTAAACCAAGCCTATATTTGAATTCCACGAGTCGCTTCAGGAAAGAAAAGAAACCGCTTTCTTGGTTTAATGGCGGATAAGTAATAACTTCTGGATTATAAGTAGGCTTTGGTTGTGCCGTGCTTGTAAATTCTGAGATAGGAGAAGGGGAAGGAGGCATGGTTGACGTCGTTTCAGATTTGAACTCCGTTGTTGTCTCCGTGTTCATGTTTTTCGATTGTGTTGTAAATTCAGATTTGATTTCTTTCTTAATTAACGGGCTGCTTTGATCTGTAACATCTGTTGGATTGTTTGTTGTAAATACTTCGTACACCCTAAATGCTTTAGTTGTGACATCTAAGTCATTCGACATGTCCGTTTCTGTTGTCTTTTCTTGTTTATTATCAACCGGCAAAGTGGACACGCTTTCAACAAATGTATCCGACTTAATTGGATTAGTGCTATCAGTAGAAGTTGTATCCTTTGTAGGATCCATTGATACTGCATAAATAGGAATTACGTCTTTAGATTTAGAATCATCTTTATCTTTCATGGCCATTAGCTCGATGGCCGGTGGCGATCCTTTTGTTGACAAACCGAGTGCTTCGTCGATTTCGTTGCTGAGAAATGCGTCTTTCTCTTTCGCCGCTTTCAAGAGTTCCTCAATAGATCCTGTGATGCTTCTCTTGTTGCGTAATAAATTCCTCCTCCTTCTCTCAAGCTTTCTGGGACCGTGTTCCGGAACGACTGCAGGTGTAGCAGAATCTGTGAGTTCTTTAGGCACATTGCCCACGACGAACTTATTATCGATGTTACTTGTATTTACGCCTGAGTCTTCTACATATTTGTCTGATTCCGCCTCCTCTTCCTCATCATTGGATCCTAAGTACATTGATGTGGGAGAATAAGTCACTGAACTGCTTGTCGTGTCACTGTAAAACTGTGCTTCGTAGGGGTACACAGGCTTAAAGTCTGAATCCGACGATGGTTTTACGCCATAAACAACGGAATTAGAAGTATCACTGCCATATGCTGTTATTCCCGACGGACCGGTTTGTGGTGCAGCGTATATAGGTTCTACTGCAGGATAAGGAGCGTATGAACTTGGTCCTTTGTCATATTTCACCTCGGTTGCGTAAGCATGCCTTGTCTCATACTGCGGATGCATATGGTGGTTATAATTGACAGGTTCTGCGTAAACAGCAGCATGAGCTATTCCAGTTTTCTGCTGAGGATAACGTGCATTATAATTTGTTTCATACTTGTTAGCGATTTGGCGGTATCTTAGATCTTGGTCCTTTTTTACTTGGTATCTATTTATATGAGAAGTCTGAGCTACATATGGGTTAAGTTTTTGCTTTGAATGAGCTGGCATTCCTGCTAGTACAGTACCGAGCATTTCCTCCTCAGCTTGTCCGTTTCCTTCGCTAGCGTACTCTTCAGCGTTATTCCTATAAATGTCATCTTTTTTGTCCACCTCAAAAGTTCGCCTAACTGGTGTAGTAAACGGATACAAGAAATAGCTTGCTATACCAACTAAGCTAGCCAGACCCAGCATACCAACTCCAACGGATGGCATGACTTCCCTTGATAAATAATTATAAATTTGTGTCGTTATTGGTCCTGTAACAGCGGTTGCTGGTTTTTTTGCTACTTTAGTGGACTTTGTTTTGTTTGCAGTTTTGACTTCTTTAGTTACAGTAGTCTCTGGTTCAGGTTTGGGCTTTGAAGTTTTACGTTTCTTTGTTTTAGTCTTCTTTCTAGTTGAAGACCGTTTGGGCTTCTTAGTCGTGGTAGCGGGAGTGCTGACTTCTAGTTCAATTTCTTGTTCTTTCGGTTCCATTGGTAGCATTGCTGAATAATTCATAACTGGGGCCTCAGTAGTAGTGGCTTTTTGCTTATTCTTATTCTTTTTTGGTTTAGATGTTACTTTCACAACTGGCATTGCCGATGTCGGTGCTTTAGTAACTTCTCTCCGAGTAGTGGCAGCTTCAGTTGTGGTAGCAGCACTAGTACTTGTGGTTGTACGCTGAGGATTTTTATTTTTCTGAACATTAGACAAAACAGTATCCTTTATCTTATTGTATACGTTTTCATTTATAGCGGATCCACCAGCAACTAAATCAGATTTATTAGTGCTACCAATAATAGGACGTTTAGCAGGTGATTTGTTATTCTGTGGTCGTTTCGTTTTGTTTTTGGATAAGGGCGGTTTTTGTTTCTTCTGTGGTTCCTCCACTTTTGTGGGTTCAGTGGATGCTGTTGAATTATCTTTGTTGCCAGGATTGCTTAACAATATCCAAGTTGATATGCCTTCGTTTGGCGTCGAAGACTCATTGGGTATGTCGCCCAATTTGTTTTCCGTTTCCAACTCTTCCATTGTCACTGGAACTGCGATACCAGCGTGAGAATTTTCCATCGGTTCGTCGCCATCTTCATTTCTAGTCTTGATTTTGTGCTTATGAGCGACCTGTGTTTTCAATTTTGGCGGTATCCTGGTGTCAATCACTACTGGTGCCTCTGAGGTGTTAGATGGTTTCTCTAGTAGTTGGCTCGCGACCCTCTTGATCGACTCTCCAATAACTGGCGCTTTGTTTTTGACATCACGCGATGTATTAGGCGCCGTTGTAGCTGTTGGACCCGAAGGAAATTTGTCAGTCTTCAGTTCTTCTTGTTTCTTCGTGCTCGTATCTCTGAAATTCCACAAAAAATCATGAGAGTTGATAGCTTTTAATAATACAATTTTAAATTTCCGAACGACTGTTACCCCACTCAGTTTGTAAATTCGTTCGTAAATAACCTGAAGGGCCCATAGAGGGGCCGCAAGGCATGTTACTACTTGAAAGAGCGTGAATTATACTTCAATTATATACTGAATTCATTAAGGGCTCGTTAAAGAACTTGTGGGAAAACTTTAAATGGTATTTTACTTTAAAAAAAGAAACGATATAAGGTTATTAGTTATAGGTGATACGGAGGAAGGTGCGATTTGTTCATAGTCTTGTTTAAGTGGAATATTTATTTAACAGAGTTCATCCTTATCATCTTCTGTCGAAAGTTCAAATGATAAATATATAAAAGGTTTGTACATAAATAATTACACTTTGTATCCTACATGCATATGTGTATGTATATAATACATAAACTAGGAGTGTCAAGGCTGAACTTTAAGAAATAAGTTCGATCATTGTTCGTTTTAAATTTCGTCGTAGGTACACACCCTGTATTATAATGCGCCTATCCTTCAAACTGCAACAAACAATATTAATAATAGTACGGGAAACCCACACACATCTAAAAACCGGGCAAAATGGCGGTGACCAGATAAGAAATAATCTATACATATAGATATTTATTTTATACTTAGATAAATAACAAAACCTCGTGCTCATCGCCCAAATCGAGATATTTGCTTTGGGCGGAATGCGAATCCACGACCGCCAGCTCTACAGTCAGTTTCTCCAACCATTGGAGCAACGGCCCAGTGGATCGAAACGACCAGTGCTGTTTCATAACAGACACTAAAGAATAAATAAATACATTATGACAACAAATGGAATTGAACAACAAATACAAATAATGTAAAAACAACACCACCAGGAGTTATTGAAATGAAACACAATCATAATATTTATTATTTAGTTATTTTATAAATATAAATAGTTTTAATATGAATACTTTCAATGTAAATTAAATTATTATTACAACAATTATACTACGCTCTTTATATTTATATATTTACACAGCACCTTAGGATCAGACATACTGATTTTAATCAACAATTCATTTTTAATAAACGTCATTTAAATTTATTCAAATTCAAATTAATTTCTGAACAGATATATTATTGCGCGGTTCGTTAATTAATTTAATTTGTTTTAACGGCTTGAATTAAATTTAATAGGTAAAATAAAATAAAGTTGTTGCTGTCTGCATTTATCCTTAGACAAAAAACATTTCGAGATAAATATAACTTACTTTACGTGCTCAAATTATGCCTCGAAAAGAAAGTTTACATGGATTATAATATCTATTATTTTTTAACTATTCTAGCAAGATTGGGTCGTGTGAATTTTCGATTAAAAATGCAACCTTTTAAATAAATATCTATAAAATTTCAAAAGTAATAAATTATATTAGCCTTTATTTTACATTTTTTTTTTATCGTATGAGAGTAGCGACCGAGCTGGCAGCAGTCAGGAATGACCGCTCCCGCCCATGGACATCTGCAATCGACCTCTAATAGGGTTGTAGGGATGGGACTGTTAGTGTAAATTCAGTTAATAGTTGTTAATAAGAATTAGTTGGTGAGTATACGTTAGTAACAGGACTGCAGGAATGGGACTGTTAGTAAAATTAGTCCAGTTAGTATTTGGTAGCGTAAGTGCAGTTAGTAATCGTTAGTATCTCCCCTATCAGAGGTCGATCACAGATGCGTCACTACTCTTGAGGAATCTACGTAAAGGAAATCGATTATCCTATTAATTTCTAGAATTTATTTATGAAGGATTGTTGTGCATTTAGTCTAATTTAAGTATACCTATATTTTATAATCCTAAAAAAACAATATAAGATTTAATATGGTAGGAGTAATAAATTAACTTTAATACGACTATCACAAACTGTAAAGGCTGAAAATAGTTTAAATTATATAATTCTAGAAATCGTTTTTTCCGGATTACAGTTCCATAGTTTTTGCGTTTGGATACTCAATTGTTCAATAGAGATCATTAAAAGGCTCGGGATTAAACAGAAATTCTTTCAACTCCACCCGCAATGGACCCTATTTAATGATAAGTGAAATACTAATGAAGAAATCTGTGCCTGTGTTTTTTTCTGTTACTCTCCTTTAATTGTCGAATATTTATTATATCTGTTCGCTAGTGGAAACCATACAAAATTTTTTCTTCTTCTAACTATCCGAATGAAACTCAACAGGATATGTAGAAACTCAGTGTGTATTATTAAAACTAAAATTACCTCGTTAACTTAGTGCTTAACAAATTAAGCTGCCTGATCATCGATACTAGTACTGAACTGCATCAGAAACGTCTAACTATTGAAATTGGAGCGCCATAAAAAATTACACATGCGATCGCATATCGTTCAACGTAAAACCAAACGAACTATCAAACACCCGACTACTTAACACGAATGGTCCACGTTTCTCTTTTCTTGCGTTTGTTTTTCCGCTTACCCTGTACATGAGTGCTATTTCGTACCGCTGTCAATGTCTCTATTGCCACTTTCATTAACCGCTTGAGTTTGTAGAACCATGTGGTTCTAACTCTACTTGTAACGCTGGCGTAATGGTCATTACTCCTAACAGACGAAGGATTTTGCCTGTCAGGAAACGAATTCAACTGCCACGCCTTGTATTCATCGTCCCATTGCCACTGGGGTCTGTAAACGTGAACTATTTTTGGTGCTTCGCGGCCATAGGATAATGCCCATGGCGCGAACAGCGCAGCCACCCCTGATGTTCCAGCAATTATAAGCACCAATGGAGCTAGAAGAATTGAAAGTAAACCAAAACTCAGAGGATTGATAGTAGCTAGCCAAGCGAAAGCACCTAACGCTGGCTTAAAAAATGATATTATCGATGATAAACCAAAGGAATCGTCGTCATTATCACTTGGTCTACTAGGTTTATTTAAAGCAGATAGCGATGCACTTGGAGGACCAAAACCATCTGGTTCGGAAGATTCGGCTACATTCGCTGCGTTATAGTTCGTCAAACCCGTAGCTTCGATAGAAGCACTTTCAGTCTCCTCTTCATTTTCTACCGAATCAAAATAATCTTGAGAAGGCTCCTCGCTTTCTGAATCGCCCGTCAAAGGAATACCAAACACGTCGGTAAGCGTAGTATCGCCGTCTTCGTCGGACTCAACGACGACATTTTTGTTTATAACATTTGTGTTAACAGCGATATTTAAATCGGGACACACCTCTTTACCCTGTCCCTGGAATGTATTGTTCAATGTAAGGAAAATCGTTGGGCAGTCATCAGGGGATGCGCTATACTCTTCCGGTCTTATAACAATTCGATCTGTATAGGCGGTGGTTGGTTGAAATGTCGTCACTTCGAAGTTTGGGTATTGAGGATAATTGTTTTGGAACGTGTTATGATGATTATAAGAATTTTTAATAGGTTTGGTGATTTTAATAGGCTTCTGAGTGGTCGGCCGTGTCTGTACGATTTGAAAAATTGGCTGCTGTTGGTATTGTGGCCACGGCTGTGGATATCCTACATTCGTGATTACGGGTGTTGGGGTGGGAGTATTAAAAACATAGGGCGGTCTTGTTGACGGAAATGGGTAACTATCAACGATTTGAACGTTATTTGTATAAACCTGGGTTTCTTCTGAATATTGGGGTCTGGGTCTATAACGTTTGTCAGGAAATCTTTTATCACTTAAACTTTCTGATTCGACTGCATTATTTTCGGCGCTTTGTTTGCCAGGAACATGAGTATTTGGAAATTTTAAAATACTCTCATCGTTTTCTTCAGAGGTTGTCGTTTCGTGAGTAAAGTCTAAATCCTCAAATTTTGCATTGTCTGTCCACTTAGTTACGACTTTTTTAATAAGTGGTCTATTTTTTTCTTTGGCTAACGCAACTGTATTATGTGGAGCTAAAGCGTTATTAGCGTTGTTATGAGCCTCTTTCTCAGGGGTTGTATTTGGTTTATCTTTTATATCTTTAAAAGGTTTATGAGTGGAATTTTTATTGCGATTATTATTTGAATCATTTTGCACTCTATTTTTAAATCGATGTCTTATCACACGACTCAATCTTTTTGTTTTAACATTTGAGTTGTTTGTTATTATATTTTTCGTTAACGAATCGGATACATTTGCTGTTACTTTAATACTGTGATTGGTAAAATTCGGCCTATTGTACGGTCTATATACAGAACTTACATCTAAAGGTGAATTATGTGTATTGGAGCTAACATTATGATGCCTATATCTATACCTTATGGGATTTTCTGTCGGTTTGTCAATTTCGAAACTACTTGCTGAACCGGTCGCTGCAGCCTGTGATGTTTCTTGAGGCCGCGAATAAACGTACGGGCTAAATATAAATAACACTAAAACTAGAGTCCACTTTAAACACACGCTTTTCCGCCGCGTCATTGTAGACGTTTCAAACGCTACCTGTAACAAAAGAAATTCACATTACACTCTACGTCTAATCACAAGCTAAACACCGTCAAGGTTTATCTAGTGGTTTGATATTCAGCTTCAGTTATGTTATACATATTATGTTTATATATATTATGTTTATACATATTATGTTTATATATATTATGTTTATATATATTATGTTTATACATATTATGTTTATATATATTATGTTTATATATATTATGTTTATATATATTATGTTTATA
>DWDX01004124.1:0-12114 GCA_018245675.1 Agara michaeli
ACTCTGAGTCACTGCTAGAAATTCTAAATTAGAAAAATCCAACAGTACCCAACCCGGGATTCGAACCCAGGACCTCCTGATCGGCAGTCGCGCTAGCAACCGCCCGACCAACGAGGCAGTCATTACTTATCATTATCTATTTTTAACATTTTTACAATATGTAGGCTATTTTCTTTAGATTCTTATCATTTTCTGAACAAAATTATTACCTAAAGCCATTAAATATTTTTTATCACTTTCTATCATTACAAATTGAAACTGACTAGGTACCTAGAAAAGATTTTTTTTTTAATATCCGTACTTTTACAGATCACTATACTAGTACATCATGCAGATATTTCGATGATCACTATTTTCCATGGATTAAAAAAATAACAATGAATCTGGCTTACTGCGTTGATCACTTTCCCGGTAGATTCATTAATTAAAATAAAAAAGTGCTTGGAACAGAATGAACAGGGTTTTTTTATATACCCATAATCTGCTTACAAACTATACTTCACTGGATGCGTCGGTGTGTTTCTAGGTCGAAAATAATAGTTTTTTTCTTTGTTTAAAAGAAATAAGCCTTGCAGTTCCCAAAAGGTATTATTATCGTTGACAATACTTTCATATATGTGGCCGATAAATACATAACTATTACTTTTTAAATACAAAATTGGTTAGAAAATATGTATTTTTTAGGTACTGTTCCCACATTGTGTTCCCCTTTCTCTACTGCTAAATTTTCATAAGTTTCACCCAAAGGTGGGCAGAAGAGAGCGCTTCTTTTGTGATAAAGCCGCTTTTTATATTCGTAGTATGTATAGACTCTCTTGTATATTAGGTATTTAATGTTGTGGATATATTGTCTAATATTTTTCTTCTACAACTAAAGAGTATAGATCGCAAATATTAATGTGTATAAATCAATATGTAGGTATTTGATACTTTAGACGTCATTTATGAAGAGAAGTTAAGTTGACTTTTCTGAGATGTTATCACGACCTACTATTTATTTATCAACTAATATTTCTATGTAGGTAACTAGAACCATCAGTAAACACCAATTTTCCCTCGGTGAAAAAAAACTCCCATCGCTCCTAAAACCAATTCAAACTTTAAAAACCTATCAAAAGTCTTACCTGTTAAAATAGAGTTTGGAATAATTTTTATTAACTCTAGTTCAACTGGATCCAACTCGGCATCGCCAATCGCGCTGTATTATGTTGGCGTGACATAAAATTGGAAGTAGGCGTTTGATTTTCATATCTATTAATATGTTTTCATACTTATTAATATCGTAAACTAGATATTAATTTAACATTTTACGATTAAAAGTAACGTCTACTAGCCTTAATTCTGTTTTATATTCAGAGGAAATTTATATAACGTCGACAGCGTAACTGAACGACTCGCAAAGCTTCATCACAAAGCTTCATCTCTTCCCGAGTACCTACCTACGACTTATTCGTTGCGAAATCCTCTCCACAAACTTTGTCTGAGTGAGCATTTCTTAGCTCATTTTATTTTGGCTGGGTATCTGTTTACCCCCTATATTCCAGTCTAAAACAGAAAGTGGGCCCATCAAAAGCCTTGCAATATAAGAATTATGACAAATTTAATCAAAATAGATAATTAATGGCGAATTGGGATATTTTTAAAGAATTGCATATTTTGTAACGTTTGCACATTTATTACGTAGAAAAAAAAAGGTTAAGACACAGAAAAATATCCGTCCGGATTATATTATGTACTTAATAGTTCAAAAAATAAGTACCACCACTAACAATAAAGAATGCTCAGTTTGATATGACAAGATCTGAAAATTACTTACATTATTTATTAATTCCAAATACATAATACGACATATTCAAGTTGTAAATCATACACTACATTCACGGTTGCCTTAGTAACATGGCGACTATGAAAATTTATCGTTGAACACTTACTTCGGGTTGGCTAGTAGCCAAGTAGTTGTTTCTTTATAAATCGTCTTCTACATTTGAGCTAATGATACTCATATCATATAACGACATATGACCTTAATAATTTTCCTTCTTGTTTTAATAGATGTAGAGGACCACTTAAACCGACCCTAGCAATAATGCTCAGCACTGTTAGAATATGATACTCTCATTGGACTAAATATATTGCTAACATAACTCACACTACTTTGTTTTCATTAATAAATTATTATTTAGCTGTGTATCAATCTGTGCCCTCTTTGTACGATGAGCATAAGTAATAATGGTCAGCTGACCATTACGGCCGATTTTCAAGAGAGTTTCCGTCATCAGAAATTCTGTTATTCAGTCGGTTGCTGTTGTTAACTTATTAGGATAATAATTATTAAATCTTGTCTGAGACCTTCAGCGTTGTTTTAAAGTTTAACGTATGTGTTTGTAGGTGCATTTTGATCATTTCCTCGGAATGTGGCTCGTTAATTTCTAATACACTGATTTCAGTAGGAGCGATTACACTTACATTCTTGGTTGTTAGTCTATATTCTCACTACTGAACAAACTCGGCATTACCCACATATACATGTTACATATTTATGTTTCAGATATACCATAGCTGCGGAGACAAAGTCTAAAAGGGCTAGCATTATAAAGAACTTATCGTCTTTTATATTAATGACAATTCATTTTTTTGGTGGCGTTAATTACGTACAAAAAATATTACAACATAAAATTACAACGTCTTCAGTAATATTACCTATTTATTAATTATGTTTTTCTTATAGCTATGATATGCCATGTTTATAATTTCAGCCCAATTGTCATACCTACGAGAGTGTGACTGTATTCTGCCCGTCGGAGCGCGCAGAGCTGGTAGACCTCCTGACATCGGAGGACATACTCCTCGATCTCACTCAACCCCTGTACATGAACTTTACGCATGAGGCCATTGTAAACCGTTTCGAAAAACGATATGAGGCCCACGATAAGATTACTGGTGATGTGTATGTGTGCAACAAGCCACCAGAAGACAATAGCTCTGATGAGTAAGTGTTATATAATTTCGTAGTTTACGGACATATATAAGTACTCATTGTCACTTTCAATGTTCATCAAAAATACCTAATTCGATTTAATAAAAATTTAACATACTTAATTCATTTCAATAATTAGAAATGTATAACATTTTAAAAACTAGAACAATCGAATTTACATTTATTTCAATATTACTCATTACCTACTACATTATAAAATCACTCTGTTTTCTTCTTTATTTCATCCGTAATCACGTTCCAATTTAACGGTGGACTAAACTTGGCAAACTTGTAAGCCATTTGGCTTACATAACCTGGAGAATTTGGCAACTTCGCAACATTTCAGTTTTCAATAGCAGGACTTTTTAATCGTTATAATGTTGTGTAACGTAGTCCTTTAATCTACTACACATTTCCAGTAATAGTGAAGCACTCAAATCACACTTGGTTGAAGTCTTTGTTAACAAAGAACAACTTAGTACAGTATGGTCCTTTAATGATAATCCACACATTCAAATCGTTCGAGCGATGTATTATATATTATCTATTCCGCTAGAAAACTTCAATTTAAGCGGAACGTGGTAATGGCTTGTATAAATGTTTACTTTACTTTTTCAGACTGCCACCGGACGTGGAGTTAGTTCGCCTGCAGCCAGAGCACATGAAGGCAGTCCATGATCTATACCCAGCAAGTGATATTGAATGCCGAGAAGTGTTTGAGAAACTGGTCGCAGAGCTGCCTGCATACGGAATCTTCGTTGAAGGACAGCTGGCTGCTTGGATGGTGCAGTCCTACTATGGAGCCATGTTTTCGATGCAAACACGACCAGAGTTTCGTAGGAAAGGCTACGGGATTTACTTGGCGCGGCGTCTCACTAAGGAGGTCGCCGCTCGGGGCTACAAGCCCTTCGTTGTGATTCGTCCGGAAAACGAAGCATCTCGTTCTCTCTACACCAAGCTCGGCTTCGAGAGACGTTTCCGAACGGTTCGCGCCGTCTTGCGCCCTCGCTAGCGCGTTAAAGTTGATCACTAGCAGATTTTATTTTTTTAAGACTTTTGAAAATCAATCTAGCTTACGATCTTTGATCGTTTAGAGAATCTTAGTAGTAGCTTTAAGATTGGAGCGGCTAGTGCTCTCGATCTGTGTGTCCTTTACTACCCGTTGATCCGGGATCCTTAATATTTCAAAATCTATTTTGGTATTAAGGCCTTTGAGGACGACCTATACAAATGGAACGACCGGAAATACCTTCCAGCTAGATAACACAAAATACAAGGACATCTACAAACAACCACGGACGCTAATGAATTGGAACCAAATTATATCTTGCTGACATTTTTCCATTTGTACCGGCGGCCATTTGACAATACTTTTGAGCCTAGCTAATTTAATAATCTATAGAAATAGACCATTTGAATACTTATTACACAAAGAATGTTTTAAGAAGCTACGAAAAGATTTAAGAGAATATTAGGTACAATTTGCATTAAACATCAGCTCGCTTTGCCAGATTCGAGAGCTGTAGCCGTTCGCTGCGTTCTAGCGCCAGTCTAGTTACTGATCTCAATGATACTAGCTCGTCAAAGACTATTACAATGTAAGTACTGAACACCATATTACTTAGAAAGAACAGAAGAGTTGTTGTATTTCAGGATCGTTGCGCAGTAGATAGTGCGCTGTATGATCTACGGCAATGCATGCTATACGATACGATGCGTGTAAAAAAGCATAAATTTAAATGTCAAATTACAAGCAATGTCTGAAGCGTGAGAATGAAATACGAACCAACGGTACAGTATCTTTAGAAGGCAAATGTGATTTGGAACGAAAGAGAAATAAGAGCGGTTGTAACAGTCCTTGACAATGATAGTTTGTATCTCATTTAGGCGAACGCTTCATTACCACTCGTTGACCGAGCGGAAACTTCTGTCTCATGGTTTATGAAATTTTGGGACCCGTTATGATCTGAAGTGTGATAAAGGCGTCAGCGTAAACGTATTTTATCTTTAAAAGAAAACGTATACATGAGAAAGAAAGTTCCCGTCGTTGCACCGAAGATGCACAATTAAGTATTCGACAAATAATTCTCAGGCACCGTTACTGTTACTCAAACGCAATCTCTATCTAGTAATTATCGAATAACCACAGATTAAATAAGTTTTAAGTCAAATAATGAGATTATTTCTGGAATGGAAACGTTGCGGGTGGAATTTGTATTTTTTATTATTTATTTTTAGATATAAGTTTGCAGAAGTATTCAATGCAGAAAATAATTCCACAGATTTTGGTTTCATTTTCATATTTTTATAGTTTTACTATGAGGTTTGCCGTGTGAGCCAAGTGTTAACTGAAAACTGTCTTGATCCGGACACATAATGAATGATGTATCTCTAAGATATTATATACTTACTGCCTACCTACTTATTTAAACGAAACAGTGCCTGTATCCGCGATGATACCGTTAAGTTCTATTTCATTATGGGTCTTTATTTTATTATAAGTTGTTAAGTGCACTCTACCACACTGCACAAATAACGATTTTATTTAATTATATATAATAATTACGTACAGTACATTTTTTTAAATACGTTTTTTTTAATAACTGTAAACATTGTTTGCGATGTTCACAGTTGAACTTTAACTCATCTCGCATATTAATAAGGCAGGCAAAATTTTGTTTACTTTGTTTTATCCACTGATTGAATATAAAAAGCTCTGATGTCATAAGGTGCTTAAAGGAAATACAAATACAATTGGTGATTTATTTTACAACAATCAAATGAAGATTATTATTTACAAATATTTCTTACGTCACAATTCAATATTGGAATCATCGATCATTTTTCAGTAAACACCACATCTCTTGGTTGTACCTCTTTTTTACAAATATAATACATTGTTAGAAATTGTGAGAGAATCACTAAAAATTTGATACGAAAACGTAGATAGGTAGGTATTTTAATATGCGAATCTATTTTACAATTATATATATCGACGTACGTAGGTATATTGGAAGGTTTGCTACTCATATTATACAGACGAGATTGGAATAATATTAATTCAGTAATCGATTTTTTACTATATGAGTATTGTCGTATTATTATATACTGCTTTTATATTAGTTAGTGTGTATATTTAGTTTGTCCTATTTATATATGTGGATGTATGTCTTCCTGAAGACTGGTGTGAAGATGAAAACAATCTGAAAAGGCATGGGTGAAAAAGACAGAATATTATCAAAGTAGGCAACTGCTATTTGTACCTTAACCTTGATATTTATGTGTGTAATGGATACAAGTTTGGATATCACTGACGGCACAATGCTTCGTATGAAAAAAATATAGACAAATAACAATGAGAAATGTACCTAATAAAATTTTGCTCAATTCTGAGAGTTTCCACCGTTCGTTTACTACGAAGTTACATTGTTGATTTTGAAACAAGTCATGCCAAATTAACGTGTTATCTACTGTTGAGACATTAACTTTCCAAATTACGGAATTTCAAGAATAAAGAGTGAAAACGGTTTTTAGGCTTATAAAAAGTTTTGACTATGTACTGTTCTACGCGATATTCAAATCATCGGAGCACATTAAAAATAAGCGGTTGTTAATTATAGTGACAAAAAGTATAAAGCTTATATTTATCACTAAAAACATATATGTTTCGTACGAAATGTATTTTTAGCAATGAAAGACAAAAAAACGCGTCAATTTCAAGGACAAAAAAATTCAGTACTACACGAATTGACAAGTAGGTATCTAAAATTAATTCGAAATGCAAAGTTCAAAATATTTGCTATAAGTACATAATTTAACAACCACTTATCAAATTAAATTAATACAGTCATTATATCAACATGCAATCATGCTAAAAGCTTTCCCACTTTCCTACTTCTAAGTAGGTATACGAATAAGTAGTTCGAGAATCTCTTGAAGTTATTAATTGTAAGAAAACTTTTTCTGAACACTATCCCTTGCCTAACAATAATTAAAAAGGACACTTCTCCGTCCTATAAGCTGCAGTCGTCGCAATATATTGTAATCGCGATATATTTCACAATTCTTCTGCAGGTACATAAAGAATGTAGTGTCCGTTCTGTATTGTTTATCACTTACTTACCTTGCAAAGGTATTGAAAAAGTAATAAAAATGACATATAAAAATAATATTTGTTTCATTTACACCCATTAAGTATACTGTAAAACTTGTGCAAGTGAGTATGCAAAGCAAATAAAAAGATACCAAAGTTTATATTAGTGGCAACCTATTTTGTCAAAACCCTATAATAATCTGTCTATTATATTAATAATGTAAGAATAAATTGTAGTTGAGCATTAAAATGTGTTTATTTACATTCACAAACAAATTATAAATCAATCAATGTTTTTAACATTAACTTAACTATACCTTCAATTTAATCACGTACTTAAATAGCAGCGTTTCCACGTAGGTAATCATCGGTAATCAATTAACTGGATTTGCTACATACAGTGACTTTTAGACAGAGATAGGGAAATTCATGCACGTTTTTACAAGTACCCGTAATTATTTTTAAAATACCTACATAGCCATATTATTAAAAGCAATATTTGAAATGTAATAACGTGGCGATAACAATTATTATTGAACTATTTGGTTTCTGGCAATTCCATTACTTATGTTTGTCATGTCTAGTAGTCACAAAAGAGGCCTGTTTTGACATTTTATCAATGCGGCGTGACTCAAAATGATGGAAATCAATCGGTACCAAAAAAGTTCGATTTTAATTTCAAATCAATTCAAAATCATGGCAAATCGTAGTAGTTTAGATTGTGTTGGAACGAAGTTCCTTATTTAATTTAATATGGTTGAAAAGGATAATAACAAAAAAGTTCTCGGAACAATATTCTAGCTAAAATAAGTATTTATCTGAATAAAAAAGTGTTTACAAGTACATCTCTTAGCTAAAATATTTTAGAAGATTATGCAGAACAAAAGACAAAGATAGAAAATAGGAATGTTAATCGATTTTGGTCGATTTAGAATCACTTTATATAAAGTGATTCTAAATGAACTGCTGCTAAATCAATATGTTTTAACGTCATCGCATCATGTAGACTAATACAACATTGTAACAACGCCTTATGAACATTTCTATGCAACACAAATAGTTTCTTAGAGAAATTCAAACTAAAGCGATATAATACTCTCTAATATAATGATTGCTGTTAGTTACCAATAACAGCATAGTCATTTGTCTAAAACCATCCAACTTTTGTAAATAACTCCTTGTGGCAATGTACTAAATGTACCACATAGCGCCATCTATTGACAATCAATGTAAAAATGAAGAATAAATGTAGGCGAGCTGCAGGGCTGCAGAGCGTAATACAATAATAAAATTTTTACACAGCCGTGCTTTCAAATATTATATAAGTAGTGCCGATACGACTCGCGCGTGAACTTCAGTTGCTTTTTACACAATGTTTTGGCCAACTTTTGGTTATTTCCCTTCATATCACTCCTCACTTATACTTTCAAAAGGCGATTTACGTTTATTGAATAAAAGGTGTACGTTTGTTGATTAAAGAGATATTTTTAAAGAATATTATTTGAGTATATTATCTTCAATTATTAAAACAACATGTATGATAAACTTACGCACCGTGCAAAAGAATATTGTAATTAGAATTTTGGAGACTTCTTCTATAAAAGTAAAATCTGTTTTATTTTTAGACAAATCCTAAAAATGCACAAAAATTAGAGATGTTATAACCGTAAGATATGCTACCGATAAGTGTAATAATATAAGATAAAAGGTCAAAGGCAGGTTGGATATATCTCACTTCGTTCTATTTCTATTGATTGTAAAGTTTATTTATGTTTTGTCAATAGAGATTAAAACGAATTTGGCCAAACTAGGACTCCAGGTTAAAATATAGCGAAACTTAAAATATTTTTCTTGTCATAATGTCAACATTGACGTATGACAGAGTGACAGTCAATTCCGCTAAAATGGCGATTGATTGTTTTCAAAAGATAATGATTTTTTGAGTAATCAGTGACTGAATGAGCACGTATTTTACAACACACCTAAAAGATGACTGCGATAATTGACAAAGTGCAAACATTAATAAAAAGAGAGAAACTCACTCCAGATAGGAAGAATGACGATTCTAAAAAATCATCAAGTGAGATACTTTCAGAACTTTTTAGCGCATTTAATGCAGACCCACCTACAATTGAAGACATTCCACCTAAAAAATCCAAAAAGAGTAAGAAAAAGCATAAGAAAGAGAAAAAAAAACGTAGTCGGAGTGCCAGCACCTGCTCTAATTCAGACGTAAGTGAGCATTCTCGTAAACGCAAAAAACGAAAAAAGAGCAAAACAAAAAAGCGTAAAGATGGTGATCGAACTCCTACCAGACGACATTCTAAAGTAAAATCTGAACATAAAACAGAAGCGAATGTCAAAATAGTGACACCTGTGAAAATTGAAAATAATGTACCACCAATCGTAAAGAACGAACACATTAATAACATAAAGGTAAAAGATGAAATTTCAGATAAAACGTCAGTTCCAATAGCAACTAAGGAATCCAATAATAGTACAGTTGCGATCAACACACTCGATGCCAGCCTGATTCCAATGCCGGAATCACCTAAAATTGTCAAGACTGAACCTGGCAAGTTGAAGCCGAAATTTGAAGTAAAAGAACATATAGAAGTAGACAAATCAAAGGGAAAAATTCAAATCAAAAATTTAAAGTTTAGTGCAGTTTTTGAGGAAACGGTTAAGAAGGCCGAGGAGGAGGCTAGGAAAAAAGCAGAAAAAGAAGAAGATGGTGAATGTACTGCTTCCTCGAGTGGCTCAGAAGAAGAAGAGGAAGTAAATTTACAATTCCCTAAGTCATCAGATCCTGGAGGTATTCTTAAAAAGCAAGCAGATGATGAGATAAAAGCGTAAGGATTTTCAATAATACTATTGAAGCAATTGTATCGGAAAACATACTGATTTTTGTTATTTCACATACCAGTAGCCTTTGCTATGAATAATGCATTGTTGGACCATAAGTATATAATAGTAACAAAAAATTTTGACTGCTCTAAATAATTCTATACTATACAATCCAATCTGTAACACTCAAATAATTAGCCAAAGGCTAACTATTCAGTAGTTTCATAATTTGTTTATATATTTATGGTGGTTCGAATTTGTACAATTCTCACTTGTGTCCTTATAGCATTTCTATCACTCTTAAGTCTTCGTAGTCACATAGTATTTAATCGGCGCATATTACTATTGGTATAAAATAATATAAGCATGGATAGAAAATAATCATCCTACCATATTAATGTCTACAAGAATGAATTAGAAATTTGGAATGATTTAATTGGAATTAATTGGAACGATTACTAATTACAACTGTATAATGTATCACACAAACCACTAATAGGAGTTTGATATGCTTTTGTAACCACTACCTTTGACCAATTGATCAACCTTTTCGATTGCCTCGGATGAGAATTGCTTTTTGTGACAGTAACATATGTGACAGTAACATCAATAGGCTCACCGCCTATTCCATTGTGGGACTTAAACGTAACTGGTGAAATGTGGGGGTGTACTGCACTCCTCTGCCTACCCCTTAGTGGGATTACAGGCGTGATGTTACGTGTTACGTTTCTAAACTGTCATATTTAAATTTCGAAATGGCCGTTACAACGGAGCGTTGACACAATTTAGTTTCGGAATGACTGCTAGATGGCGCCAGTATCGGAGCCGAGTTAGCGACGTTACGATGCAACCCTTACGACTGTTACAAGCTGTCGCCACTGACCGGTCCCAGGGAAAAATGTGCAGCACGCTGAAATACATTCTCGACCGTAAATGCTAGGGAATAGAGTTGCCTTTACAATGCGCTCGGTTGGTATATTGAAACATTAATTGTTGGACTTCTTTAAATAGATGTCAGTATTAGATTTTAATAAGGTACACACCTTAAGGCCACATGATTTTCGCCTTACATCCAAAACACCAAATAGGTTATGCAGTTCATATACATAAATTCAATTGCTCATGAAGCTTTTCATTGCTTTATTTTAATGATAATATAATAATAATTGGGACAAACCAACATGGCTGCCCGATTCCAAATTAAGCAAAGAAATGCTTGTCTTTTGGTAACCGGACAACTGATAAACATACATTAGTATATAACACTTAAATAGATATTTTTATTACACCCAGACACGGAACAAACAAATGTGCTCATCACAGAAACATCTGTCCTGCGTGGGAATCGAACCCACGATCTCCGGCTTAGCAGTCAACTACTATATCAATAGGCCAGAGCCCTAAAATATATATTAATCAGGATTTTAAGTATGTATTAGATTAGATGTTATTTTGTCGAGATAGGAAACTGGTATCCAGGCAACCGAATAGGCTTTGACAAGAACATCCAACACCAAATAGGATGGAGATCTTAAAAATCATAAATACAAATCTTCACAGAGTTGGTCTGTGATTAGGGTTGCCACCTTTTCTTTTGTAATTAAAATACATTGGTTGTTAAAGATAAGAAAAAAAAGTACATGATATCAAAATAAAGGACAATGTATTTTTCTGTATTGTTATTTTCGTGTACTTTATTGTTCTCATAAAGCATAACGTAATAAAGTATAATCTCCAGCAATAACAAAAATAATACTCTAATACAAAGTGCCGGTGGCAACCCTATCTGTGATTGTCAAACAATTGTCTCGTGTAACTCACCCCTCCTTGTCCGAGGTGATCTTCTTCATGAACTCCTGCACCTCGGGTTTGTTGCTGTGGTCGCCGAAGTACCGCTGGAAGTCCTCGATGGTCTTGTGATGGGTGAGCACGTTGCCGGTGCCGCCGGCTATCTGCTGCATGTAGTTGCGCGCGCGCATGATCACCTCGGACAGTTGCAGCTGCGGATAACATTCAACATCGTCATCGTTTACGTTGACAGCAAATCGATCCATCCATCAGCCTTTGGATGTCCACTGCTGGACATAGGCCTCCCCTAATCGGCGCCACTCCGTCCGGTTCTGAGCCTTTAGAGTCCAGTGGTATCCCACTGTCCTCTTCAGGTCATCAGACCACCTGGTAGGAGGGCGACCTGTAC
>DWDX01004125.1:0-12114 GCA_018245675.1 Agara michaeli
CGTCGACACGGAAGCATTTCCACGGCAACGGCGGCATAGCGCAGTAATTGGCACGGGTTATAGCTACATATAAACACGGTACGCATCTGCGAATTTCCTAATTAACATAGAGGCACAAAGGTTCCGTATAATTGTTAATTTGGCAGCACATTCACGCCCGTTAATGATGCGTAGCGCCCGTGCGAGCGAATTACTCCCACCCGACAATTTATTACTTGTATGTGACAATCCCCAAATACGAAAGGCCTCCTTCTGCTTTGGTATTCGGAACGACAATTGAGAAGCCGAGAGGTCGCGAGCCACTGGTCGCATTAGTTTAAGGGTCGTATTTGTAACGCTTGTGAAACAATTTGTCGGGTACGGCGGGATTCTATAGTTCCACATGTAGGATTTGGAGTTAGGAAGCTAACCCTCATAACAACGGGTAATTTTGGAACGAAACATTACCGAAGTAAGTTTGTTTTGTTTCCATTACGCGCTAATTACTTGTGACCTTTGCGCTGGATATAAGTTATAGTAACACGATTACTACAATTCAAGGTTCGCTTCTCCTTATTACTGTAGCTATTAAGGAACTAACCAAATACAAATTACACATGGCGCTAACGATATATTAAGACATTTCTACTAAACGTACCTACCTCTGTCAATTTGCTTACAACAAGCCAGACTATTGTCACCTTAGTTACAGTCAATCATAAAATCACCAATTATGTTAAGTGCTAGTTAATTATCAGTTGCATTACATCGCTACATTTGCAATACCATTACACGTTCGGCCCAGCGGGCGCTCGACACGTCTACGCGTCTGCCCAAACATTTGTGTGTATTAACACGGTACACTAAATAAAAAAGAGAGCTCTTACATCCCCTTACAATATCTAATCCACCGCACAAAGGGGATAACGCTTTCGCTAACAGAATGTTACAATCAAGGTGCTAAGCGGCGCTCCCCAGAGACGGCCACCCTCGGGAGCGGCGCGCGGCGCTCGGCCGCTCTGCAAATACTATTATTGAATGTAATCATTTTGTTGTTCTGATCATTTTAATGAAAGAATAAATTAGATATCATGCAGTTTTATTAGGATTACCGATTATCTAAGTCGATGGCACAGGTGAGTGTGATTGTATGGTGTGGATAATCTTCTAAATTGATTCATTTCTTTTTAAAGGGTACTCTCGGTAACCATTTTGTACATTGTTGATCTAACGGCAGATATGTCATATTTTCAAAATAATTTATGTCCAATGATGGGTGAGTGTGAATGATTGAACAATTATAATACTTACGTAATTGAGCCGTCAGGCGGCGCTATCAAACGGACGAGTCCGACAAACAAGTACAGTTAATGAAGTCGAAACGTTCACAATCCACGGACAAGTGTTCGTCATGTCTCGTAGTCGCACTCGTCCATTTGCTCAACACACTTCGGAACAACTAATTGATTAACCGGGCCGCTCGGCAGCGAGCCGGCCTCGCCGGCCTCAATTTATCAGCGCGTTTAGCTCAAATGACGCCGTCATGCGCCGGACAGTCAGCAATTTCATTACGCTAAAGGAGTCGTTCTGAAACCGGTGACAGTTTAAATAAGGCGAGTGAGTCCACAAAGGCGTTCTTATTTACGGAGTGCATAATTTCATTTCTTCGGTGGGCTTTGAATGGAGTTTTCGAACGGGGCGCGCGGCGGGCGTGTCGACCAATCGGGTGCAGGCGCTCGCTAAATGGAGTTGCGATTGCGAGTCTGTTCCCAATTTGGCGGCAATTTGCGGCACAATGACGTCGCTCGCCGGCGAAGGCTCGTCTCGGCTCGCCTTAACAGGTTATTATTCAATTTGGGGGTGCGTCGGACACATTTTGATTAGTCAATAAGTTAATATGTGGTTAGAGGTGCCGGTTTGAGCGCTCGTTTCATGCAGTAATTGTCGCGCGTGCCGCTGGCCTAACCGCTTATTAAGCAATGAATGCCACTCGAATTGTCAGATATTAGCGGAGTCAGGAGCTACAGACACACTCGTACGCTGTCAGAGTACATCATTTTAGTCTCACCGCGATCTTGGTTTAATAAAACTATTATTATTTTTGCCATTTAAGATTGTGTTTGAAAGAAAAAGATTGCCCTAGGTATCATACAATCATAAATATTTTTTTTAAACTTTACCCAATTTCTGATGTGATTATTTTGACGCAACGGAATTAACAATGTTCAGACAGAAAACTAAGGATTTTTAAAAACAGCATTTATTAAGTTTTTCAATTTCAAATTCTGTTTATGCCTTTACTATAATATGATAAATTGAGTGGAATATAAAGAAAGCTATGTTTTTTGTAAACACCAAGTAATTAACATACAGACGCCAACTTACGAAAAGCAGAAAGATTGCAGGCCAACGGCGAAGCTCTCAAAACGGTCATCAGTGTGATTGACTGATGGGAGTGTGCCGATATTATGTTCATTACGATAATGACCGGATGGGACTGATGATGACCGTCGCAATTTGTACGTTAAGGGATGTATTGGTTGTGTTGCAATCTTACATGGATACCGGTGCAGTAATAGGATGTAATGCTGTTGTTACAGATTAGTTCCTATTTATTTCGTTCGGAGGAAAAAGTTTCAAGTGCGGTTAATAAGTACTTGGTTTATCTTTTTTTCCACCAAATATATTTACTTTAAAATTGAATTACTTATATGTACTTAATAAAATTACTTCATTTCATTCATTGTCGTCGGTGTGTCGATTGAATACGAAATATTGTCGTTTTGTAAAGATCGCCGGTACATCTGTAGATGTCATCGGGGTCAACGAACGATGCAATAAAGGCCTCGGCCGATACGTACCCAAAAGAGGGAGGGCTCACCTTTTCCGGCGCAAAATCGATACCGGTGCGATTTCATACTTCATAACTGAATTTTATTTCCTCTTTACGTTCTTTCTCCCCCTCGTCTCAGACATTTACCCTAATCCGAGGGCGAGTCGAAATAAACCTGTTATATACCGCTCGCTTGAAAAAGAAAATATTTTACCTTTCTCGCCAGTTACAAAATCGGTTTCGGTGACGGGAACTAAGAGAGTAAAGTGCGATTAGGTCGATTAGTGGCGGGCAATGTGGCTCGAGATGGCGGTTATTTAGTAATCGTAGCTGGTCAGTGAATCTATAACTTCACTAAATTCTCGTAATTCAATCGTCACAGCAGGTAACACGTGATACATTATAACAAGAAGTAGCAATGCTCCTACGAGCGTGATTATCTACATTCCATTCTTCCGATTACGGCGCAGGTTCATTAGTAATATCGACAAGTCGTTCTCGGAACTCTCGAGTGACGCGACGACGAACGTTGTCAATGATTAAACATGATTAGCGGAAACGGAAGCGTAAAAAGGCTGCCTGTCAACGGAACGTAGCGTTGCGGGCGAAATTGAGCAAGTCACACGACTAACAATGATCGAGGGTAGCAATGAAAATATAACGTTAACGATAGAGCGACGCGACTTCCGACAGCGCGCAGTAAAATAAACAAGACATACGCGGGGAATTGTACGCGCGCTGCTCTGCGGCCTGCCCGCTGCGGCCGCGTGAGCGGCGAGAGCCAGCGATGCGGCATCCAGCGACAGCGGGTAGATACGTTTCACATTCATATTTCGACCGAGTTTCATGGATCGTGGTAACAAGTCGAAATATTGCCATATTTACACTGCTATCGCGTGTAATTACGTGGTTACCTGCAATGTTACTTATATGAGTTTAAAACTAGTGTACGAATTCAATGAACGATTCAGATATAACTCAAAATGCAGTAAAATCCTCATAAGCATTTCTGTTACAACTTTTGATACAGCGATGTTTTTTAAATTTTGTTAGCTTTCTTGGTACAATAGTACGAACGTCTGCATTTTATACTAAATGAAATGACGATGCGGTAAGGTACAAGTCAGTATTAATAATCCCTAATTGTTATTTAAAAACTCTTTTATTGTTCCAGTGCTAGAGGTAGGTGTCGTGTCTCGGTAAGAATGTTTTAAGCGCTTAGTCCACGATGAGTTTCGTTAACTCGGGTTGGGACCTGCACGCCGTCGCCTGCAGCTCGCGCCGCGCCGACAGCTGCGCTAACCGGGCAACTAGCGGCCGTGAATAAGCGATTTCGGGCAATCGCTCTCGACGGCCGAACGGTTTGCCCGATCGCCACGTAATTGCTATAATATCGCCCGATAATTTGCCCGACGCCGCTGACATCTCATCACGGAGCGTTCGTTTGAAGAATTAAAAGCGGAGCGCTCGTTATTAGGCTGTTTACCCGCTTTAAAAATCTGCTCGTCAGCGATTCGGAAAATTCTTGGCGAAATCTCATTGAATACAGTGAACGGTCGCTAATCGGATTACGCGTTCAAAGCGAAGCGGAGTTTCGCGGAGCCGACGTGTCCTTAATATGTTTTTTAATTACCGGAGCGCGGCCGTCCGCCGCAGCCGATGCGATATTCATACATCCGATTATCATATCTCGAATGAGGATTTGCGTTATTGCGGAATTGATTTCAATAGTTGAGCTTATGTCCGTGTTTCCATTTAATATCGGAATTAAAACAGATTACTGCGATGAGATATGGAAACGCCGTTCGGATTCATATTGGAAAAATTAGTCATCGCTTTTTAAATGACCGCGATAAAACCTTGCAACGGACTTTGTGTTGAATCTATGAGAAAATGTAAACGTATACAAGTCATTTCAAAGTTATCATGTTTAGTTGAGCGAAATTGGGCGTAATAAAAAGAGGACCACAGTGAATGCAAATTATATGCTTTGTATTTATAAGGTTTCATTAGAATCTCGCACTGCATGCTCGCAAGCGTGCTTTCCTGCACATAACGTGAAAATATCAACGTGAGCCAACGGTTACTTGCTGAGAAAAAAGTGACTGAAAGAAAGAAAGCTTTCATACTGAAACTTATCATATACACAAACCTTATGCGATTCGCAAAGCCCGAGGACTGCAAGTGTAAGTATCGTTCAATATAATCATTACTAACAAAACATTGTTACTTTATTACTGTGAAACAGTTCGGTCCGTACTCGGCGTAACGATAACCAAACACGTGGATAATTTGATAAATGAGGAGACGATCGGACTGCGGGCCGCGAGCAAACAGAGACGGAGCCGGCGGCGGCAGGAATGTGGGCGCAAACAGAGATTGTCACGGTGGACACTTGCGCCAACATAATCAGGCTCATTATTGTCCTCATATTAGTCCAATTCGAGCCGTGTTTGAGCAGACACACACGCGATGTAAGGCACATTGTGTCGAGGCGTGGAACAAGACGTTTTTGTATATTTACCGTAAACCTGGCCGTTTGTGTGCTCAGTGGACGCCTCGCACGGATATGTAGTTGCGTTAGATGGCGATCGAGTCATTGAAGACTTGTAACTGAACGTTCAACTGATGTTGGAGCCCTGGACTACACTGGGCTCGGTTACCGCCATTATAACATTTAGTACGTGCCTTTTTAAATTTGTTTAGTTGTAGAACAAATTTATTTTTATCTATTTTCTATCAATAACTTTCGGTTTGAATACTCGGTAAAGTATTTATCTTTTTTTAATACTCTATACCTCTTGGGAAAAGCAGCAGAACTATATGCCTAACTAAGCAATGAAAGCTCTCTAAATCAATTAATATCCGTTCACTGAACTTAAAAAATCCCGTCAATTTTGTTTCAATTTATTCATTACAGTACCTGGTACGCGTGGTTGAGCGTAATTGGTCAGAAATAATAATGACACGTTCGTGACAACGTAAAAACATTCATAATTACATAAAGTACAATCCTTAGCTTATTACATAAGAAAAATATCTATCAAATCAATCGAGACCTAATAAAATAGCCGGTATAGAAATTTGGATAGCTCTCGTAGGCATAGAGGCGCGGCCACACGCACCCGCTTCCACGAAGCAAGGACCACTCCACAATATTCCACTAATAATAATTACGCATTTATTTTCTTTCAAAACTTCACTTGACAGTTCGAGATGCATCCCGTGTCATTCTTTGTGTAGAGTGCCACTTTAGAAATACCTCTCGTGAATCATTTTCGCTTCTTTACACGTGATGAAATACGGTTTGTATTGGCTTATTTTTAAGTTTCACGGCGGCGAGGGAAAGGTCGGTTGTTGAATAAGGTGCCTACACGCTCATTAGTGTCTTATAAGCATAAATAATAATAGAGGGTCGTTTATTGTTAAAGTATTGCAACAATATTAAAATAATAACTCGATAATAAGGTTCTTTGTGTCTCGCCACGGACGGACGGACAGCTCGGCCGTATTGTCAGTAGGTACTCTTAGAGAACTGCCAGTCAACTTAATATTTGTTATAGCTAATACTTTTATAGTCATTTAGAAGACAAATGATTAGACGACTCATGCAGCGTCAATGGATGTTACATTGGATTGCTTTAAAAAAATATTATTGTACAGCTTTGGCTCATGCTATAGGTAAGTATTAATTAGATATTTTTTTTGTTATGTCTAACAAATGTCATGATGGTATATAAATAAGTATCTACTCTATAATAAATCAAGTTTGTCTAGAAATAAACATATTGAAGTATGGTCCGCATCATGTTTGGTTTGAAACGAACACTTCAGTTTTGTATTTCTGTGGAATACATTTTTTGTCACAGAACAGTTTATTTCAAAGATTCTATTCCAAGGCCGCTAATTCAGGGCTTCTATTTTGGTTTAAATGTTCATAGCTGGTATTATTGTGACAGAATCGTATCAAATGACTTACCATCAATCAAATTATCTACTGGTAAGCCGGTGTCGAACAGATTTTTGCGCTGCTAACAATTAACTCGTATTCAACGCAACGTTTAAGCGAATCGTTACCGACGTGCGCTCATAAAAGGAGTTGAAAATACATGTAGCAACGCAAGCACGCGGCTGAGTAAATATTTTTTATGTGACCCGTGTAATTGGCCGAGTGGAGTGAGTGTCGAGGATGTTGGCTTAGGACGCGAGTGTTGGCAGATCGCTCTGGAGTCGTTACAATTTGTGGATTTTTCTAAATAATCTAACCAAAATCTCCAATCAAAATGTATGACACCGTATAGGTAGGTACCTACTTTTAAAATTTCCTTTAATATTTCTTTTAAAATTTAAGTAAGCGTTTATTTAATTGTGAACTCCTGTAACGAACGAATGTAATTTTGTTTCAAAGAAGACAAAACCTTGAAATTTGAAGGGCGGAGTGGCACCGATAGAAGTTGTGTGAGTGAAGAGGTCGGATACAGGAAAATAGCGTAATGGGCAAACTCAAGATAGTTTGTGGCCCAACAGGTCACTGCACGACCCTTACGGCGTGGAGTCCAATTTGCGCCTTGCGTCTTACGGGCAAATTGGATGTTTGAGAGCCAACCCTTTCGATTTTCAGATACGATATCACAAGTTGTTTAGGAAAATGTGGGCACCTTCTAAAATCTTGAGAGATGTTTTCTGCGATTATCCATTTCTGTAGAAACACATTATATAGCTATTGATCAATGAACTTCATCGGTAAGCGCTTACGTCTCCTAGAAGTCGGGAAAAACTATCGAGGTGGCTCTGGGCGATATTAAGTAGATTTTTACTCAATTTTTATTTTAAAAATTAAACTAACGTAATACTTACACACGTTTCATTATGTAAACATTATAATAAGGCAGTACGACAATTGGATCTCGTCGTTTATTAAAATTGTAATTTATTAGCTTTGAGGTCGCGTAATTAATGGTTTTCGCTGAAGGTCAGCGTCGTGTTGCGTGCGTGCGTGCGTACGTGGGGTATTGTGCGATATTGACAATTAACATTCAATAAGAATTTGTCACTACATTAAACGGGGTGCTACTGCGTATATTTCGGTCGACCTTCTCAGTCCTTAAGAGGGACAACTCTTCTATTTAAATTCCATCGCTGATGTCATAAAAAATAGGAAATATGTTACATCGATGAAATAAAAAAAAAAATTAATGTATAAGTTGGCTAAGCGTGTTGACGATTAATGTTTCATTGACGTGTTCTTCCTGTCGCAACGAACCACCGATAATTGATAAAACGCAACTGCGCAAACATAGGTATAATGTAGAGCAGCGCGGCGGGACCGGCGCGGGCGCGCTCACGCCTCGCACTCACGAGCACACATCCTATTGTTCGTAACTAAACAGTCACTGGCTACAACGCAGTAAAGTATATTGTCAACGTGTTGTTGTATGAATTTAAGCGTGAAAACCATTTAGTCGCACGTACGGACGGTACTCGGTACCCGCTTCCGACCGTGGGAAAATTATCACTTTGTCGTGAACCTAGCGAGTAATTGGGACTAGCTGAATATTTTATATCAATGAATGATTTTATATGAAGAGTTTCTTAATTATTTACTACAATAAACATACAAAACACGTTGTTGTGAGGTAAAAATACATTTATATAAAGACTAACGGCTAGATTTCAATTCTAATTAATGTTTTTTACAAATACTTTAATAAATGAAAATGTACAGCTCTTATATATAGAAATGGTGGCGACAAATCTACAGTTATATTTCTATGTCGGTAAGTAGTACTTTTAAGACATGGCGGAGGCTTTATAGGTGAAACTCTACTTCCAACCTCTCCCGATGTAGGGACTCGCGAGGCTCCCGTTCAGCAGTGAGATGCCAATGAACTGTCAGTTTGCAAAGGAGTGGTCGCCGAGTACGATGAAACTTGACAGAAGTCGTAGTGTTGGCTCTAAACTGCGACGCCGTTTAATGATCCGAGCCAACTTGTGGACATTTCGCATTCACTACGGACTCCTTAGATAAAAATAGTCAGCGCGGCGAGTGTCCTCGAGCGAGGGCTAACTTCAATTGAGTCCAGAAGTTGTGCTTCCTCGCGGTTCACAAAAGGAGTGCACTCGGCAATACGCAAACACCGTCGAGAAAGTCCGGGAAGAGTAAATAACTCGACGAGCGGCCGCGGGCGGCGCCGTCGGCGTCGTTACGGACAAACTCTTTACGACAATTTACGAATTTCACATTTCAACTTCGAGCATTTTATCACAATATATTTTGATTACGTTAAATTTGAAGAATAGCATATAATTTTCTGAAATCCTGTTTTGATGATTACGATGTGATGTTAAACTTGTATTATTAACTTATGAAATATTACTTTAGTTTATTTTACTAAAACGACACTAATTGTCGTTCTTTTAATTACTTTGATACTTTTTGAAAATCGGTGAAAATATATGACCGTAACGCTCCGACGGCGGCCACTTCGGGTCCCGGATAAACCTGCCGGATAATGTCACAAACAGAGCGTGTCGCGGAGCGCCTGCCGCTGCAGTCACTACTGCACAGCACAGATAGTTACGTTAACGTTTACTGACTATTGCGTGTGTTTATTGTTAATTATAACCATACGCTTATTTCTTCGTTAACGTCTATTTGTTTAACTCCGGTTCACACTCTGTAAGAAGCCACCGTTCAGTCGTAATGAGGCTGTTTGTACATGTTGTTACTCGGATGTATGTAGATTGTAATAACAATATGCTTGTTTTAAAGCTTCACAATTGCTCACTGTTACACAATGGTTGTATTATTATATTGGATATTAAAATCATTGAGCTACTTATACACGAATTAATTAATATAATTAATGTTCAAAAATTAAACTTAATTTTATTTCATCATTGCTAATTATTGATTAAGAAATTAACATTATTTAATATCGCCAATATGCATAGATATATTTTATTACGTAGATAATGGTATTATGTAGTAAATAAGTGTTGTCTGATTTATTTATAACAGAGGTATGTTTTACAAATTTCAAACAAATATAATAAATATTTTTTCAAGTGCGGACATAAGGAATACTTTTTAAATTTGGAACTACATACTTTGGCGGCTCTACTTGTCACGGTGGCGGATCGTTGCACGGGATTTTAGTCCTTACGGGGGTTGTTTAAAGAGTGCAAATCGTTCGTGGATATGGATCTTCTAAATGTTCGGTGAATTCAGTCGTATAACTGTGTTGGCGTGTGGCCGTTATGCACTAAAAGGACTATTAGTCAAAAATGTTTTGCCATTTTCGGCGATGCTTTTTGGGGATGTGCTTTGTTTATCGTTTATATCGCCTCTTCGCTGTAATGCTCTTTTTTGATAATTGCTTTGATCTCTTGTTACGCTTTGATGTAACGTTTTTTCTAATTGTAAACGGTGCATTTGTTTTGAATTAAAAACAATTTTGCATCAATCTCTGAGTGTCTTTTTGTATAAAAATATTCTTCCTATGTTTATCTGTACATTCTAATTCGATAAGAATAATTATAGTTATTTCACGAAAACCTAGCGTAAGTTTTATTGCCAAGTGAGTCATCTATACAATTTCTTCGGAAATAAATAATTTTGTTGATCGTAACATTTAAAAAACAATGTAGTAGCAGTGCGTCGAGGACGTTTATTAAGAAATATAACCGTAACATTGAAGCGACTCTACAACGGGAGCAGTTAAGCAGTAACTCTAACAAATTCGGCATTGCGCCATTAATTCAGTACAAGCGATTGAGTTTGGAGCCGCTCGCGTTCGTCCGGGCGCGCGCGTACGGCCGCGTCGAATCGCGTCCGTTCCGGCGTCGTGTCGTGGGCCGTGACCGTCAGTGTACCGCTACATCGGGTGTAGTAGTGTAGGACACGTACAAGTGTGAAATGCACTTGTAGCGAAACCGAACCAACGTTACAAGTTCAATGCAACGATATCGAACCGGACATCGAGAGCTATTGTTCAGTGAGGCCGCTATCGAGAATGCATGTTACATGCATTTATTGATTTCAGTGTCACTGAGCGTAAAGCAGCCAGGCTCTAGTCTTAGAAGCCTTAGCCTCATGAGGTCGTAAACCATATACCTGCTTATTCTACGCGCAATGTCCTCGGCCCAAAGGTTTCCCCTACTTTAGCGGTAACGCTGCCGTTCATATATCTTTAGAGCATATTCTATTCTTTCATTAATCCCTATCGTCGTGTACCATATTGGACTTATATTTGAAGTCGTCCGTCTTTAAGATGCCTCTGGAAACAATAGTTAAAAGTTTCAATATTGTGAACATTTACAACAAATTTATATCATCTAATGTAACATATGTAATGAAACGTGTACGTGTGTTAACACCGTAGTCGATGGAGGCCGTGTCGCGTCGTGGCTCAGCGCGGGCCAGCGCGGGCCGGCGCGGGCCGGCGTGCAGCGCGCCGTGTCCGCGTGGCTCAGCGTCGCTAATCGATTGTGCGGCGCGCTCGTCGCCGCCACGCCGCCGCTCCGCCGCCCTCGGCCCTTTGTTTGCCCAAATTGATTAACCGTGGGACAATGGCTCCGCCGCTAATATCTTTATTCTAATTCCATTAATATTGCCACCGATCACTTCATTAATGTAGTGTTACGATTTGATTGATTCAATTTTGATTTCATTTAATGGATTTTCCCGATTTTCAGTCGAAATGTGTTCGCTTTCAGTTACTTTGAGTTAGATGCCTGTACCTCGTTTATTACGGTATGGATCTTGGAAACATTTCAAGTACGGACATAAAAACTACAGTTTAACATTAACAGTAACACACAGTTTGAGAAGCCATTCCAACTGTTAATCATAAAGTCATAATATATTTTGTTATTTGACCGACCCGTGCGTCCAGTAGCTGACCTCTGTAACCTCCGAGTTAAACGTTTTTAGGTTTGATTCTCACCTGCGACAAATATTAATGTTGGTTATGAATGCTCCTGTCTCTTGAATGTCTCTTGTCTAAGTATAACATTAATTATACCGCTGACGTAGGTATTCAGAAATACGTCAGCTCTTTAGTCACCATTTATATCCCACGATATAATTATTACTATTATATTGTTGTTATCCTAAATGTCGTTTAACGGCTAATTGTTGTTACATTTCCAAAAAAATACAACAGTAATGGTATTATCTATGTCATTGTCTTGCGACTGCCGTGTTTGTGTTTAATAAGTTGCCGCGCAACAAATCGTCGACAGCGGAGAGGGGGGGGGGGTTGTTGCGAGTGGGGAGGAGGGGGGAGGTGGTGAGGGCG
>DWDX01004126.1:0-12113 GCA_018245675.1 Agara michaeli
GTTGCTGTTAAGATTTACGATATTATTCAATTCGTCCAGTAGCGTTTAGGTAAATTATGGGGAGCCGAGATCCATTAAGTGCTTAAGTGCCTTCCGAGCACGAAATTGAGGATGATAATGGAAATGGGTTCGTCACTATGTTAATATGGGCCTCTGCACCAACAGAGCCGTGTCGCGTCTTCTGTCAGGCAATATGCACGGCTAAGAGTCGACGAAAACGTAATATGTAATTCAAATGAGTCCCTTATTCACATCGTCCCGTGTAAATACCCTAAAATAAAATAATCTCATTGCATTTCATCCGTTACGCCTCTGCGGTACAATTTAATTTCTTAGTTTCAAGAACCACTCGTCGCCGCGGGGAATGGCTGCAGCCCCATTTATCACTCCGAGTTTCATAACGATTCGTCTATGACGATGTAGCGGTGTTATAGTAAATCTATCATTTAAGGTTTATTATTATTAACTCGATAGAAATTGAAATAGCCATTCTTACCACGAACTTTGGTACAGTAAAGTGTTTCGTATTTATTTTCTTCGAGAACGAATAAGATTTTACGGTAGTATTTAGCTTTTTATTCTCCTTGTGGAACACAATGGAAAAGAGGGCAAGAAAACTATTTGAAGATCTTTATATTATTATTTTCACTCTGTTTTCCATACGTATCTAGATACGTAGGCACTGCTAGCAGTATCAACCCGAAGTAGTAGTTAGTAGTAATTTAATTGAGCCGCTCTAATTCGTAGTTGCCGTCGTTGCAAATAAACTGTTAAATGATTTTGTACGCGGTGATAATAATTAATGAAAATTAAATTCCGTACACCCATAGGACGCATGGCGGAAAGTATACTTGTCCAACATATATAAATAACGATCGGTATAACGTTAACGACTCAGATTTAATTACTCAATCCTACATCATGTACTCATTGTTGTTGTAAGCTTATTTGACATGTTTCCTATCCAGACGCTTTAGAAAGTTTAGAAGTTTTTGTTTCAGAGCTTAATTAACTTTTACTTCTAAGAACAGTAAAGCCAGAACAAGAAATAGAATGCATCAATTAGTTCAATACCACTACAGGTCAAAACATCTGTTCTAAGTCTAGTATTTATTTTATGAGGGCCAAGTTAATACTATCACATATAATAGGATTGCGCGGTAATCTATATTGCTATAACGTTCTCCTTATATTAATATCTTTCTTCATGCACAAATATCTTCTGTGTGCTGATCAGCTTACGCTTAACACGCGGTCATGACTCATGACGCCAGTGAGACTTGTATCGATCATATTTTGTCAACTACGTTTTCGTCTATCACTCTATTTACAAAGTAATCCTTGATAGGCCGTACGATCATTATTCAACTGTCACAATCTATTTACGTAATGATCATGATTTGCACAAATTCAAATAATATAAATATAAATTGTTAATAGTTTTCTCTGTAACAATATTAAATAAAAGTGCATCACTCACACTAATATGTTCAGTGCCACATTACACAAAGAGAAGTTAACAATGTACAATGGTATGTTCTGTTATAATAAACTACAAAACATTTGAAACTGTTTGTTCGACTGTACCTACTCACACTCCGCCCATATATACTACGCAGCATAGATTAGGTACTTGCTTTGTTGTCTGTAAGCTTATATGAGGGCGCTTGTCTTTTTAATTTTGACAGCTAACAAAAATACATATAATAAAGAGAGGAAAGGTCTACTTAGTTGATAATCAACCGAGCTCAGGCATTCTGTTTTCGACGATCAATAAGTGAACGTTTGTGGCAGGGCTGGTTATTATTAACTTCGGTTTGACTTAGATACTAGTTGAAGTGCAGATGCTGTTAAAATAAGGTGTTAATATTCGTTCATGTAACCTCTTTTAAACGTGTTAAATTATCTTATGTAGTAATGTCATGGAGTTCTGTATTTTGTAATTCGTAGAATATCAACACATTAGATTTGAGAAAAAATGAATAGCTTAAGCTGTGAATATCTTATGACCTTGAGGTGACCATGACCTGTTATAAACTTGTGTATTCTTGATATAAATGTACTACGGCTTCAGAAAGACTTTCAACAAAATTTGTTAACTAACGTTAAGTCTATTTAATAGGGGCGCTTATACACTAATTGAATTTCCGATTTACGTCTAATGAAGCCGGTCTCGGCTCAGTATCAGAATTTCACTCGTAGGGACAGTTAAGGACTTTATATCCGACGCTCAAAACAGAATAGATAGCGTCTAGCGCAGAATTAATTCTTCAAATTAAAAATGACTATTTTCGACAATTATAGCAGTTCAGACTTTCGGTCGATTTTTATATGCAATAGTTTTAAACTTTCTTACTGTATAAACACTATCTGAAACAATCATTCGTTGCAACGCTGCGGCCTTTGTTTTTAAGGAGGAAATACGTTGTTACTCTTTCTGGCGTGTGGTGATTTTGTTTCACTTTTCTGAAATTTCCATTTTCTGGACTACATCCCGTTTTTATATTTTCGTTTGCTGTAAGTTATGAGCAGTGTGGGAAGCACGTGTAGACCTAATACGGCTGAAAATAGTGAATGACCTGTAAAGTTCGTAAAATGGTCGGCTTTGAGATGGGTTTCCGAAAATGGAAAATCTTTATACTCGTAACTCGTACATATATGTGTATCGCAGAGCACCGTTAAGTATTCGGTCACAGTTGTTATCGTTAAATAATCGTTAAACTTCATCTGAGATTTTAATGGGAGTTTTAAATCGTCGGACATACGGGCCGGCTATAAGCTCCTTTTTCTCCGTGAATCCGGACTTGAGTAGTGTAGTAAAATGTGTTCTAGGGCTCTCGTAAAAAAAGATTGCAACTGCCTGCCTAGGTTATGTATTCAAATATATAGTTAGCAATTTATATTGTTTATCATATCCTCTTGACCGTGACCCAACTAACAAGTAAAATAAACAATACTCCCATAACAAATTGACCCCGCAGTAAGATTTTGGCCCGAAGATTAACCACCTTCAAAAGTTAAGGTGGACATAATGAATATGTATTCCGGTTTTATGAGAGAATAAGGTTTTTCACTTCACCATTCTATGGTTTATTGTTTGAAAGAGAGTCAGAGATAAAAATATCTTCTGTTCACATATTGTCTTCACACACCTATTACACGACAGACGCTGTCTAATTGAGTTGCTCTCTGCGAGTTCGCTATTGTGTCAGAGTGCTCACAGATAATGTACTTAAGATACCCTGTCATTGTCGGAATATTGTATCAGCGTGGTAGCATTTAGTTCAATATAGACTTCTTGAAAAGTTTTGAGGAAACGATAATAATGTTTGTTCAAAATAGATCAGTTGCTCTTTGATAACATTGCTACTGTAAACTATTGGCATTGCAATTATCTGTTCCTCGACGGATAATAGTAACCAATGACAAATATCATCGATAGTGATATTGTCAAATTATGCAAAAACTGAAACAATGTATTTAAATTGTCATCCGTAAACTACGTAACGTGTTTATGTGGGAAAGGGAAGTTTCATCAAAATCTCGTTTAAAAAAGCGAGAGCCTCCCCAGTCTGTGAAATCTTACAAAAATTTTTAATCCAAAGTATTCGCATTAAAACTGATGTCAGATATTTCAGTTGTTTCTTAAAAATAACTTTCAGGGCTAGTCAAAATATTTATTAAGGAGGAGTCCAAATTAAAAGAAAACAACTCCTCACACAGATGATAAGTTATCTCTCGTAATCATGTTATATATTAAACATAGGACACAGATTAAATATATTTAGCTTGTTGTCTAGTCTGTAACATTACTCAAACCTCATTAGAAGGCATAGAGTAAACATAATAAGATATGCTAACATTATTAATTTATAATGCCCTAAGCCAGTGCTAGGCCATAATGTTACAGAAGGTAGGGTTCATTAAAATGTATTAATTTCCCCTGTCTCGGGTTCTATGGGCGACGGGCGCCGACTAATTGCGTTTCAACGCCAACCTCCTTGTTATTGTGACTCAGAATGATCCACAAATAGAATAAGACTACACCGTTTTACATATTATATTGAGATACATCTTGTTGCTCTTCTGGACTTTACTACAGATGTTGCGTATTGAGGCGCAATTAATATTGTTAGTAATACCATGATAAGGTTGTCGCGGTACAAAAGTTTTCTTATGGCATTGAAAAAGTGAAAAAAGTAAACACATTTTGTTATTGCCCTCGTCATCTTTTCGTTATCGGTTTTTCACTGATTGGATTTTTGCCGGCGAAGTGGGGAGAGTGTTTAAGTCAATTTGTTCACATATAAATTATTTAATCGCTTCGTGTTCCATACTTACCATGAAATCGTAAACCTAAACGTATATTTTGGGCGGATTCTTGTAAAACTATTTTATGAATATTAAAAATTGTTGTGTTAATATTCGGAAACGATTTTATGAATGTTTCGTTTCTTAACCAGACCGTGGTCATAATACTGGATGCATTGTTATTGGTAGAAAGTGAACGATTTCAAAAATAATGATGCACTATAAAAATGGGTCAAACTGATGAACTTAACAAATAGTTACGACTTAAATATGTTGAAAAATATGCTGTTTTGACACATTTCTATATTTAACTCCATAAAAAGTTGTGTTGTAGGGCATGTTTGTATGATGAGTTCAAATTTAAAACATAATAGAATCACAAATAACTCATGTATGACGGTGTGTGAACTTACTGCAATTTTTATTGCAAGATTATCTATGGCTATTACTCTATTAATACAATCAGCATTTGAAATAAAAATAATTTGTGGATATTATGTCATTGTAATTCACAATAAAAAAATCTGCAATCAAAATATAATATGAAATGTATGTTTACTTAATCAGTTCATTCGAATTCTTTTATAAAAATAAGGACGGAAACACGAATAATAATTAATATGCTCCGAGATATCACAACCTTAATGCTCTGTCAAGAATTTTATAATACGCAATAACTCATTTCAGCGGAGAATAAACCGCTGAGTGAAGCGATTTCAGTTTCATTTTTCTTAATTACATTTTTTGTCCCCGACGCGGTTGGACTGGGAACGGTTTATGAAAAACTTCCCTCGCATACGAACTGGGTTCATTTGCCAGAGTTTGCAGTTGTGTAATGTTTTCCTTGTTATCGATACGGAACGTGCAATTAAAATATGCAAAACTATGCTGGACTCGCGACGCTTTCGGTGCGATCAAAATTGTTGCACGATTTTAATTAACATAAACCTAATGTCGTTGCTACCGATAACTCCAACATATGCACTGTTGCTCTTGCATATCATTTTATTCATCGTTGCTCTGAATTATAAAACTATCAACTTTTGTGATAGCATTTTATAAAATGAATGCTTTTTATGTTTTACAAGTGGAAAACGAGCGTGTAAGCCTGCACGGGTAGCCAAGTAACTGTCTCTACCTGGTTTTAGGCAGCAGTAAAGTACTACTAGTTCTTTCTTCTTCTGACAAAGTTACAAAATAAAATATTCAATGACATGAATATATCCGGGACCTAATAGCGATTCGTTGGCTACTATACTGCCGTAATCTCACTGCTATCTGAGAGCCACTAATTGACCAGATTCCAGCTTTCCTCCGATTAGTAGCCCGTATCTATTGCTTTCGAGAGAGATATTTATTACACAATGGCGGTACTGCAACGGGGATCCCTACACAGACTGCTATGTTTGTATTAGGATTATGCATTTGATTAAGCGATAGATAGGCAAAGTCGCATTACTTACGACGTCTTGACATCCACGTACATTTAATGAGATAATGAGTTTAACCCAATTAGAAATCGCTTTAGTCAAGTCGAAAATACATCGAGGCTTTTCGAAACGAAATCAGGAATATTTAAATTGTGGCACTGACCACAGTTTACGTGACATCGAAATGAATTAAAATATATTCTAGTCCAGTCTCAATTCGATTAAGTACGCGCTTTTTTCTCTAAATGTTTCAGTACAATTTTGTTGGTTTTGTGTGCGATTTGCTATTCTTTAGACTAAGTTCAGCAGGATTATGGCGCGTATACGACATTACCGTTAAAAACCGTATTTTTATTATACAAAAGCAGGTCTCTTACATATGACAACATTCCATAACGATGAGCATGTGATGTACTCTCAAGTAATTAAAATCTGACTCGTTAGCGACTCGCAGAACGTATTCACATGTGACTCGCTTGCTCCTGCCATCCGCCGAGCCTCATATCGCTGGATGGAACTCAATTAGCAGCGGGTGCGGACAGAGTGATGAAGTATTTTAATTTAATTTTATTCCCTATATCTACATTTTTACTAATAACTCTATGGCTCACTTCTAAAGGGGTACAAAATTTATGAGTACAAATAAGTTGAAACTGTTTCCATTCAAATTGTTTGCATCAATAAGGTATTCGGAAGGATGCAATTTAACACTTCGAAACTAATAAGTTTTCAAAAAAATATCTTGAATGCCGTCGAAGCTTGAAAGAAATAATGGTGCGGTGGAAATTATAACAAATGAAACAATAAATGGAACTTTTGAATTGTTTTCACGCCCGCTACTACATAGTTGTCCATAACGACCATATAAGGCCGATTGCTTTCTTAAACTTATCCCATTTGTACCCGACGAGAACGAATTGGAACTTCTTTATTGCACCAAAGTTGGTAGTGAGAATGGCTATTTCCATTTCTATCGAGTTAGTAAGCCTATAGATTTGTTGTAGATACCTAATACACCGCGGCTACATTATAGACGAATGGTTCTGAATACTATAATAAGTCCGGCTGCAGCCATATCCCGCATCCATGAATGGCTTACCAAACTAAGGAATAAAATTGTTCCTTTGTGTACGCATAAATGGAAAAAGGATTATTTTATTTAGTATATGGACAGTACACGGGACGATGTGAATTAGGGACTCATTTGAATTACATATTACGTTTTCGTCGACTCTTAGCCGTGCATATTGCTTGACACAAGGCGCGAGGCGCCTCTGCCGGTGCAGAGGCCCATATTAACATAGTGAGGAACCCATTTCCATTATCATCCCCAATTTCGTGCTCGGAAGGCACTTAAGCACTTAATGGATCTCGGCTCGCCGTAATTTACCGGGACGCTGAATTGAATAAAATCGTAAATCTTAACACTAACCTACCAAAGATGCTATTATTAAGAATGATTCGCAATTACGTCTCTTAATCCAAAGAATATTGTTTTGTGCCGCAAATTACATTTCTCACTTAATCCAAATGAAAGCGATATACCACCATCTGAACACAATACATAATACATTTTAATGAACTGGCATTTTGTTCGTAATTCTGAAACTGCGTAAGGAGTAATTAATGAGAGCCTTTTATGTGAAATTAGACGTATTTAGGTTATAAACGCGTAATTCATTGTGTGCTTACATTCGTTCTAAATGAACAATTGCTATTTGGTAGATAGAACTGGTTAATATCGTACGCTCTTCGTTGTATCATGAGCTATATAACAACGCTTAAGTGAAAATATCCATGAAATGAGATCTTGGTAAATATCCATATGTAGTATGAGAAAATGGAGCGCTGGCAGCATATTTGCGGTGCAAATCATACGGAATCTTGTGGAGAACAGTTGCAGGATTGCTCATGATGTTCTTCTTCAGCGTTGCAGTGAAAAATATTTGGTTTTAAATTTATAAGACGCTACTAAATTTGCAAAATTCGAAGTGCGTGCCAGGATTGGAACCCAGAGCACCGGAGCGAGGAAATATAGAAATCCACAGCACTAGGCTATCACGACTTACTTCCATTAGGCATGTTTGTCTCTTAAATTATTTCTTCAAGTTGTTAGTAAACTGTCGTATAATATATGTTAATATTTTAAATGGATGGTTCTCCATTATCGTATAACTCTATTAACATGGTAACGCTCTGAGCTGCCGTTGCGCAAGTTTTTGTAATTAGTTGTTGTTGTTGCGAGTAATTGATTACATACACCATTAAATAAACTATTTACGATTAAATAATTATTACGCTAAACTGTGTTGGCTTGAGAGTATTTGTCAGACAAGCAAGTGGTGTCAGAGGCAATCGACATTGCGTATTATTTCTCAAACCCGCAGGGAAATACATACCTACATTGTGGTTCAAAACATTGTGTTCGTTATTCTGATGGTAAAACAGTGCGTCAAAATTGCTTGTACGAAAATGCATTAAGCACGTTTAACTTGACACGTTGATAAGAATTAGGTAGGTAGAACATGTATGAGTACAGGGGATTTTTCACAATGAGTATCACAGGATGCATTCGGTTTTTTATAAATATTTAATTAGGCACAACAGGTAGTCGGTCACAGTATCTATATCTTGTTAGACGCCGGGTCTAAAAGGTTTGATAGACAGACTGTCCAAATCACCAACTGTTCGTTGTTAGTTATATGAATGTGGCGTCAAATACAAAGCTGTTTTCTAAAGATAGTACTTTTAGATAGGTACCTTCCATGCATTTAGATATTGTCGCAATGCTACGTTTATATTTACAGTAGTTTCGGGTAAATATTCTCGACAACACTTTAGTATAAATACACTCCCCAGTGAGTGCCGTGACATAAATAATATAAACTGCCGTCAGGGGTTTTAATTTTAAAAGTTATCGTACCGTATTTTAAATATAATATTAGAGTTATGCAAACATTGCTATAGCGGAGCATTAATCTTTTATTTTATTTGGAATCATACATCAAGATAATTACCACGGTCATTAATCTTTTGTGTTTAATTTTCTTATTTGGATCTATCCGCCATCATCAATTTTATTGTTTCACTATTGGCCACGGATACCTTTCAAAATGAGATAGGTTGACGTGGTTCTCAACGACGCTTGCCAAATGCGGCTTGACTGACTGTACAGCCTTAGACAGCGTTAACATTAAAGGGAACTAGGTTTTCTCACAATGTTTTCATCGCTATTACAAGTGATGTAACATTTTAAATATTTTTAAAGTGGTAATAAAAGTAAAAAATATAATTTGAACGTAAAAAAATCTTAATCATTATATTAAATTGCTGTTTAGTAATTTTAGTTATTTTATTTGTTTATAACATTTTCAATTATGTAGATTAGAAATATGTAAAAATCAGACATTGTTTCATGTCGTAATAAGATTCTTACAATTAAATATAATCCGGTACAAAATATTCTAGCAGTTCCCACTCTAGGGAGTCTGTTATTTCAATTCGAATGAACCTTTGACTATACAAAGTTAGGAACATTTTAAATATAACTCGCTAAGACGCTGACTAAAATGTAATCTTATAATTTCAGCCTGAATCAGAATCATTAATCTGGATGATCGGCCGTAACCAAAGGTGTTAATCGGCATTCTGATTGCTATTGGAGCAATTAAGCTTAGAACAAGCGGCCACATCCAGGGACGGTGATGTGATCTGACGAGCTTAATTTCTGTTGACGCGTTTCCGGGCATCGTCTCAGATTGATAGATATTTTATCTATTTTAAATATATTATTTGCCATATATGTATATGTATAGCTATATATCAATATGTATGTAAAAATACACATCCCGACTGACTGATTCATCATGGCAGAACCTAAAATATTTAAGCCAGAGCCATGAAATTTGAACTGTGCATCCCTTTTATGATCTTTGCATCTACTAAGTCAGGATTTTTGTATTCCATCCGTCTAAGGAGCTTAAATAAAGGATGAAAGTTTATTTGAAAACTCGCCGACTTTCCCGCAGAAAATCAATCCCGCAGTGGGGAGAAAAGGCATACAACCTTTACGAGTTCTTTTAAATGTTCTCTAAATGTTGTCTGAGAAGTGAAGTCTATGCTTGGCTAACGTGAAAAGTCACCGATATCCTACAGTGGAACGATAACAGGGATGATGAACATGACGTAGAAATATCTTCTTCTTCAAGAGGCTCTCCAATTGTGCATAGAGCTATCAAATATCTGAATCTGTCCTCTTTTTTGAAATAACAAACAATTTTGCATAAGATAATTTGGTTTTAGTCAAGTATGTATATACGGAAGGGACGGTGTTTTGCCTTTTTATTGGTTAGTGTCAACATATCATTTCCACTTACTAGCAGCAGTTATGTACATCACTCCATGACTTATGGTACAGCTTGTAAGAAGCAACTTAATAATACACACAATAGTATCGTTGAAATTAATACGATTAGCGTTTCAATGAAATTGATCGATGATCTTGTTAACTGTACTATTCCTTATCATTTTCATTTATTGTGTCACCAATGTTCGAAAATTAAACTAGACCACATCGATACCATAAACATGTTTAACACAAACAGAACGTATTTGAATATGTATATGAAGCCACGTTACTCGTACACTGAATTCCGATATCAAACAATGAGTTACGGAGCGCTGCGAGTCTAGTTAGTGAACATTGTTGCTTGTATAACAGAACTGGAATAATCTGAAACTGTGATTTTCAATTCAGTATTATGAATATATGTATGTATGTATATGTTTTTAGTTATATGTATAAATTACAAAATTTGGACGTAACCCATTTTATTTTTACGGTACGGATTTCTGTACAACTGGGAATTAGGAAAACATGTAAATTTGCCAACTGTTTAATGTATCTCAAAGAAAAAAAATTCTTCGACTCGTAAATACTCCATAAACATATTTTTCCACTTTAGCGCCAACAACTTTCTTTTCGGTTACCTATACGTAAAAGTTTAATGGCCACCTGAATATAGATATAGATAACATTAAGTAACTAAATATAATCTTTATGTGAATTCACGGATTATCTATTTCGTAATAAAGAGATACTGTAAAATGACGAAAGAAAAGAATAGACACATAATTTGTATAGAAAACAGTTTTGTTGAAACCTGTCGTGGCGGAAACACAACAAAAGCTTTGGTATAATGAGGACCCGAAATAAAGTAGGATACTTTTATTTTAACCTTATTGTATAGTTTGGTCGGATAAAATAAGGTATAGACATGGTTTCGTCGAAAGATTTTTGAAGGAGAATCCTTTATTCAAAAGCGTTTGAGATTTACAACGTCTTTCGTTCTACTTTTATTTCATGCATCATTAACTGTTTATAATAACGGAAGTTCAATTCGTGGAGTGATCTTCGACGCGAAGCACCAGGGATCTATAAGTCAGCAAGTCATTTTACAAAGTCATTTTTTTTAAAGTGCCTTTAAATTATTGAAGCGAAAAGTGGTGTTAGCATATTTTAAGCCGTTGATTCAATTTGAATTACTAAGGTTGAAACACTATTGAAGCAAAAATTTCAAACAACTCCATTATGTACACGTAAAACTTCTTTGTGGCGTGGCATCTGTGAGAGGTAATGACCCTGAAATAATTTTCGACAGTCTACCCTATCGAAGGATAAAACTTAAATGAACCGTAACAAATAATACTATACAGATATTACTATTAGAAAGTGGTGGTAGCTGTCAGGTAATCTTATGTGTTGGATTTTTTTTATTATAGGTAGCTTTACAAATTCTTCAGCACATAGTCTCTGGAGTACTAGTTTGTCTATGTATGTATTTACACGTGAAGAGAAAACTTTTTATCCCTTATTAAGGAGTGTAATATTTGGCAAAGATACCGTTTATATCGAGGAGTGTAGAAAGCAAAAAATTATATGTAGTATGTGCATGAAATAAAGTAAAATAAATTAAATTAAGCGTTCATCCTTTACGTTCATATTATCAATGTCAAATAAGAAGACTTTTAAAAAGTAAAGGTATTAGCAAATTGTTTGCAATGATTAAAAAGGTAATTTCTTTGATATAGGATGTTCAAGAACAAAAATTAATTTATGAACTGTGGTCGACTTTCGTCCGTGGAGTGACAGCTAGTATAAGTCAATATACATACAAGCATATATACCTTATAATATACTTTTATTTACCACGCTTGTATTAGACTACTTAGAACGTTAACGCATGTTATATCATAATGGGGACAACTCCACACACAGGTATGTGATTTCCAATTAGGCAATTAAATACCTGCGGTGTAATAACTGGACAGCTGATAAATATGTATACATCTCATATCGTACTTATATATATA
>DWDX01004127.1:0-12111 GCA_018245675.1 Agara michaeli
ATCTTTAAAACTACGCAACGGATTTTGATGCGGTTTTTTTAATAGATAGAGTGATTGAAGAGGAAGGTTTATATGTAAAAAAAACATTTGTATAATAACATTGCATATATATAATGTATGCGCGGGACGAAGTCGCGGGCAAAAGCTAGTAAAGTATATAATATTTTCTGAGGTGTGTGAAGTCTATCAATCCGCACTTGGCCAGCGTGGTAGACTATGGCCTGAATTCCTCTCACTATGAGGGGAGACTCAGTCCAGCAATGAACCAATACAAAGGGAAAAAAACTTGAAGTAATGCGTTCCCGCTCATCTTATTCACGTAGATTTGAAAAAACTGTTATACTTGATCTTGCACTGTAAATTATTATTATACCCGTGAATAAAATCGGTATAAGGAAACAAACATCATTATTTATGTACATTTGCATTCGTAATACAGTATATTCATGTAGATAATGTTTTGAGAATTGCACTGCTACTGCGGTTATTAATTGATTAATCGTAAGCAGTTCAAAGGGTTAAGAAGGAAGATATCGCCGATGTATAACTTGTTTGTAAACAGAAAAGAATTTGTAATATACTCTGATCGCGTGTCGGTTTTCCAATTTCGTCGATATACGTCAAAGATAAGTTAAAGTTGTAGCGCAGCACCTCAAATTTAACAGAATTATTTGCATTTTATGTATCGCTTATTGTGAGCAAACGTATAATACTTATTATTATCTAAAATGTGTGGTAGACAATGGGGTTAACCGTCTTGTGATGAGGAAGCCTGTTTCTAGCATTGCACCGATAAGAGTGTTGATGGTGACGTTGGTTACAATACAATACACAAAAAGTTATAATAAGTAGGTCTTATCGCTAAGTATTTATTTACGTAGCTGAAATCGTTCGTAAAATGACCGATTACTAAACTTTGTATATCTACATCGTGCGATATATTTTACGCAAGAAAAAAATATAAACTCAAAAACAAAGAAACTATACTTTTAGTACTTTTAACAAAGGAGTTGAATTATTATTTGGTAATTGCATAATGAAGTAACAAATATGAACGTATGTGTATGGAGTCAAAATATCACAATCAAGCGCTATATATTACTCACTTGGAAACATTATACCGAGACAAGTGATGCGAAACCGTCTTAAAGCTACATAGTGCGCCACTCGTAATTATTATAACGGGAAAGTCCAGCGTTGAGGCACAAAGGAAACTGACTCAGGTAGTGTCTTGTAGCAATCATTCCGAAAATACAGTGAATAATATTTACTGTACAATCACCTCTGATACTTCGAAGTTTTATGCATATTATAAACCAATTAAATATCACTCGTTATAACGGTGAAGGAAGACATCGCGAGAAAAGCACTATGCAGTCTACCTTAACAATTAGCATTGGAGCAGTGGACGAAGAATAAAAGGCTTGACAAAAGTACGACACTGATTTTTGTATTATATTATGATTAATAGATTAATAATCAATGAGAAACATGAATTAAAGAACATTTGACGTCTAGGATTTATTCAATTCGTGATATATGTAAGTCCAGCTTCTTTATATAATTGGTTCCAAAACTCAATTCTGTTCCGGTCTGCGTAATGCCCCATGCACGGCCTCTCTTCCAACTTGAGATATTCCTTGCCAGCCTTCGTGTACGGTTTCCAGTTTACCCCTGAACTCGGGTTTGGCGTTGGATGACTGGAAAATTAAAATTAAATTTCAATTAATATTATGAAATAGTATTTTTGGTAGAAATACAAACACATTCCTAACCACGTGACATTAAATTTGTGAACAACTTTAAATTGAAACCGAGGCACTAGTTGAGATCATTGACACATTTTGCTGCATCGGATACGCTCGATCGACATCTCCATAATGTACTTAAATGACAGACATAATGTTCATATACAATACGAGGGCAACTGAAATAAGAATGGAATTACGAGGCTCAGTAAATTAATTTTCATCTTACCCATGTATCGCAAAATCAGTCCACAATTTAGTGACGTCATATACAATATCCCTGAGCTTCTTCTGACCGTCATACAGCTGCTTGTTCAGTTGAGTATAAAATAGGTACATCAAATCGTCAGCGTGGCAAACTCCTTTCAAGTGTGGATACCCCACAAGTGACTTAACAATGTTCAAACTGGTGTTATAGTTGAATCTATACAGGAATACATTCTCACCAAAATTTGAATACAAATTGGCGAATCTATGGATGTGGTATGAAAAGTTTATATCGGTTTGCATATCAGCTATCACTTGAGCGTCATCTTTAGTTATATCCCTGTTTCCTATATAAAACTTTTTGATTCGATCTCCAAATTCTAACAGCTTTTGCTGCGTTATATTATTTCTAACTATCGCTCTTGGAACGTAGTTTGATGGATTTCTATTATTGACATCCAATTTCTGTATGTGATAGTTGATCATAATTATAGCTTCCGCTGAATTGTAGCCAACAATTACTGGTACTTTGTTCACTTTGCCTTTCAAAATCAAATCAATTGCGTTATCGTTTACAAATGATTCAACACTAGAAAATTTCTTTTCTGCGACAGGTATGAAGTGTACAGGTATCCCTCTCAATTTTTCCTCCTCGGTCATGGTTTGATATGTAATGTTAGCCAGGTCAAGAGGCTTCACTTGACGTAGAAATTGCAGAAGTTCACTTGTATCTGTTGTTTCTTTCCCTAGTAACTTTCCCAGTCTGAATGCCCTCTCTTTCGCATTCTCATTATACGACCAGTCATCGATACAAGTTCCACTTTGAGCTATTGCTCTATGGAATAAGCCCTTGGACATCGGTGAAACCATGTGGTAGGTGACAGACCCTCCACCAGAGCTCTCTCCGAATATGGTGACCTTGTTAGGGTCACCACCAAACTTAGCTATGTTGTGCTGCACCCAACGAAGTGCCGCTACTTGATCCTTGATGCCGGCATTGCCAGGAACTTCCGGAGTATCTAAACACAGGAACCCTAAAGCTTCCAATCTATAATTCAAAGTCACGTAGACTATATCGTGCTGCAATAGGAAATCCGGTGAGTATAATTCGTAATTGCCTGATCCCTGTTTGAAAGATCCGCCGTAGATGAAAACCATCACGGGTTTTTTGGATTGCGGTGCCAAGGATTTGGTGTATACGTTCAGGAAGAGGCAATCTTCATTTCCTTCGACGAATTTTTGTAACCCTTCATCGTATTGCGGACACACGGGCCCGTGTTTGGTTGCATCTCGGATACCTTGCCATGGCACTGGTGGTAGAGGATCCTTAAAAAATAACGGACATTGAAGAAACAGAAATATTTTTGAAGGCCAACAACAAAAATGTGCTTATCACACACATTTTAGTCCCGGACGGGAATCTAACTCAAATACTTCGGTTTCAAAATTGAAATTTCTAATCAGTAGACCAATGTCAATAGGTCATTTATCTAATCAAATATTATTATTAATTAGAAATGATTACTTACAGCAAACCTAAGGTTCCCTATCGGAGGCCGTGCGTATGGAATACCTTTAAACCCATAATACTGTTGCCCGTCGACTAACGTACTTAACGCACCTTTCAATTGACCTTCTTTTACACTGATGACGGGGTTTTCCTGTAATCAAAATATATTTAGCTATCTATACCTACGTATGTATGCATAATATAAAAGGTGGTTTACAATCTATATTTGCTCTCTGAGGTATGTGAAGTCTGTACCTGAACTTGCCTTGTGTGGTATATTATGACCTTCAATAAAATAGGCAGAACAATAAATGGGTTAGAAAAAGCAAAGCTATGGAAATTTATTATTACTTTCAAATGTGTGTATTCGTAATATACAGAAACCTTTGTGAGAGCTCCTTCAAGAGTACCATCACTATATAAATACAACGGTAAAAATCTGATGCGATAGGATTTTTCAAAAGTAGGGTATGTAAATCTTTTATTTTTGGATATCATTCAAATATGGTTTACGATAGCAATATTTGCGTAACCGTGAGTTTCTTCCTAACAAACATTACGTGCAATAGATAAGTAACAATAAAGCAAAGTTCATTTTAGAGACAACAATAAAATTACACGGTACGTTAAAACGCGAACCACAAGAAGAGTTAAGTGTTCAGAAATGGAACCCGTATTGCCATTGTGCTAATGGAACGTCAGCATGACGTCACAAACGTCTCTGCGCACAATGAATGGACATTCCAAGGAACTCACCACAAATCCATCGCTCTCGCCGCAAACATGAGTCGAGCTGAATGAAAATATAGCGACGAGAACAAGAACAATTGTTTGCACCATCTCCGTTACGTCCACTCGACGCGCAAGAACAGTACTGATAGAGTAATGTTGTAAACAATGTCTATATTTATTCGCACAAGTTTTCCCCTTAGCTGAGTAATGAACGGGCTCTTGTTAATGTTTCATTCAATTATGATAAATAAAAATGTTCCACGAACACAATAACTCACATACGGTTAAAACTACTGTACTGAATCTCATAGAACTATGGTCACTTAGCACTTCGCAGGGCGCTACAGAGTTTAAAAATGTGCGTTCTTCATTTAAATTGCATATCAATACCACTCTATCCTTAGCTACACATTATATAGGTTTATTTTATTTTATATGAACATACATACTCACATGTTTTTATGATTATATATCTTCTATGATTATTAAGGTACATATATCTACTCTCTACCGTCTATTTTGCGAAAACTTCTGAGATATAAATTTAAATTATATCCTGTAACGGCCAAATATGTATGTTCCCAATTGAATACTTGAGATATTAAACAGATTTATTAAGATATTAAACTAATACCATAACCGTTGAGAAGGCATCGCAAACGATTCGTTATTTTTTATTCAAAATTGGCGCCAAAACAATATGGCCGATATCCCAATGGAGATCGTTGAACGTAAGCATTACTTCAACGCTTGTCAGCGACAGCGCGATATAAGCCGAACGGGAAGCTACATAATTTATGAACTAGAAGTACCATAGACAACAAACATTAATGAATCAATTATTTGTTATGAATTAAATAGAAATCGTAAAGATCACCGTGCGAAATCAATCATTACTATCGATAGCCATAATGTGACTTTACATCAATCTGTGTCATCAATCAATTTGTTTGCAAATAAATTAAGTAATGTGATTGCCCCGTAACACGCTTGCAAAGTCATTTATGAAAAGGCTTCCATAATCATATTAACGAATCAGGTGAATTGTATTAGTTAGTACAGTAAGCCTGCATTATTAAGCGCTTGCATACGAGTATGTAGGTGAGATATTGCAGCGATAATACAATTACTTACCGTTCAAACAAATGAGAGTGAACACATCATTGTCTAACAGTACAGCATTAAAGGTTTGAAAAAAGAAAAAATATTGTAAGCAATTCTTTTGCAAACATTGACTAACTATCCTATGAATACTCGTATAATACACGTAGTTTTGTCAAATACAGGCACAAAAGTGTGAAATTCATTAATAATGTAATGATCGTTACATTTTTTCGTTGACTCAAGATTTACTTGCGTGCGCATTTGAGAGGATCTTTGCAAGGAAGATCGCCGAGCAATCGCAACCGATCGGACTGCATCATTACCATCATCTGTTAGACGATAGAACGAAGAAATAAATAAATCAAGATAAGATAATGTAGCATAATTAATTAAGACAAGATAATATATTAATTGAGAAGAAATAATAACAATAATTTTGGCATTAGGTGTTTATTACTAACGTTACGAGTATTATTGATATCGGCTACGTGTTCTTTTTGTTGATGTACGGCAGACTGGCGTCTCGGTACAGTTTGTTCCAGAAGTCCATCCTGCACCTGTCGGCGTCGTGGTCCATGGCCGTGGGCTCCTCCAGCTTGAGGTACTCGTGGCCGTCGGCCGTGTACGGCTTCCACATGAACCCTAAGCTGTCGTCTGGGGTTGGACGGCTGAAACAATCAAAGTCCGTTACGGTATGTCCGTTAAATACACATTTTGTTTTTATGTTTACGGCTCTAAAGATTTGCCGTCGTAGCCTTTTTTGATTTAAGTTATTTATCTCAATTTGTAGCTATATTTAAGTTGTTTTGGTATTTTTCCCATTTCCCATTCCCCGTTGTTTTGTTTGGTTCATTATTTTTTCTATAATCGAAATGTCTCTATTGCGGCTGTCCCCTGAGACAATTGTGGCTCTTCTGATCAATTAAGTACACATGTGGACCATATTTAAGTGTGTCTTTTCAACCCGTTTATCGGTCCACTTCTGCACACAGGTTCAAAACTATAGCCACGCTGACCAATTGCGGATTGGTTCATACGCGTACGAGAACATCAGGTGATATTTATGAGCCTTCAAAGCGAGTGCGAACAGGTTATTTACATGCGAGATCGCTGGCAAAGTTTAGTTTATCGTTCAATAAAAAAACGGTTTCATGACGTAACCGAGACGAATCAAAATAAAGAAAGACCATACAAACGGTCGTGGGTTTTCCTGATCCGCGACCGGGAAATAGCGACACTAATTCAAATCAAATGGTAATTATATACGACAACGTCTTGCGCATTACGTATTTGCATAATAATTATGTTGCAACATTCCCCAAATAACGTGTTTCTCATTCTAAGTTTTCTTAAACGTATCGAGAACATAAAACCTTTTATACAATTACCTTTGACACAAAATTGTAAATTTTCATTGCGAATACTTTATTAAGTTATACTTTATTTACAATTTTTTTTAAATATTATCTGAGTATAACTGTTGTATAAAAATGATTTCCTAAGCAGACCGTAACTCGGACATTGCATGGGACATTTTAAAGGCAAATTAACATTTACAAACGCTTCCGTGATTGGAAGTTATATTCATATTAATGCGTCTTATAGTTCGCTTACGAACATTTAACTTTGTCGACTGCCACCAACTTATAATTTACAAATTGTAAACAATTTGATCGATGTTTCATACACCAAGCACACGAGACCTTCAACCGTGACATGTAGGTATAATCCAAATGTACAAGTAACATTTAACATTGATTGGATATTAATAATTACTTTAACGTAAACCCCGCTATAACGAAAACAGGTCCGTAAAACATTACCATAGAATAATAGAACACACTCTAAAAATACGCTAAATATTTTTTTTCCAGTCGGTAATATAAAAAGTTCGAATTGATATAAAACTATTATTTGAGACTATAGAATTTTCCCTAACGAAATTACTTACTGTATTTTAACATCTATACAATTTACAAGGCTTAGTCATCTTTGTTTAGATATTTTTTGCCAGTTAAGTCATAACACCTTTACATTATGCAAAACGGAAAATGCTTCTATTTTATAATGAATTAATTCCATAATTTAAAAATACCTATAAGAAAATTAAGCTAATCTTGCAGTAACTGTCTGATATTATTCAGTACCGAGTGTTATACTCATTTATGTTGATACTGAACTAAACGAAACAAGAATCATATACGTTCAAGATTTTCCAAATTTAAACTTGTCAAACAAGAAACCGTTTGAACGTACTCGTATAAGGAAAACGCTATAATATAGTGATATCCAGAACAAGATCGTGAATCGGATTGGTCGACAATGAATACTCTGCAAGATCGGAATTTTGTCCAAAGCTAGCATTCAAACTTTTCGAATGTTAACATTTATATATTTAACCTTGACCGGGTAGACTTAGAAAAGCAACAATTCGAAGAGCGAGCAGCTCAATACATGTGTGTACTTTTTGTGTACTATGTAGAATTAGCGAAATGGCTCGCATGACCCCGATGTAAAAAGTATTGAATATCAAATAGAAGAATAAGGAGATTATTATTATACTTTTATTTATTTAAGAGCATTCTATGGCAGATAAGCCCATATGTAAGCAAGTTACAAAAAAAAAATATAGTTAACACAAGTCCGAAAGCTTGCGCTCTCAATCAAAAAGCCCTCCAATGATCAGTATAAACTGAAGAGGCCTTAAGCGATAGAAACGCTACACGGTAGAAACAAATTAAGGCGGCATTTTTGGTTGCTTTTTAAAGTGTATTCATGGTTTAGTATCGATAGCACATGATTAAATGAGATACTTAAAGTTTAAGCTTACAATAAACTCTCGAGATTATCATGTGTCATTTTAAAAGAACGCTCCAAACTCTAGCATTGCATCTTATATTATTATAAGTCTCTAAAGCTTTACGCACTATACAGGCTTGGCGTGATATAAAAGTTCATCGTTATTAGAAATAACTGTATTATTTTGATTAAATTCTCCCTTAGACATTAACGTGACTGAAAGTACTAAAGCTCAGTAATAGCGTCATCCCGTAATATTAACTTTTAGTAAAAGTAATTCTCTTTATAAGCAGTTAAACTAAGCAAATATGTACATAGTGATTGATTTAACTCACGCAAATTTGGCAAAGTTGGTCCACAACCTCGTAACCTTGTACGCGATGTCCTTCATATTGCGATCATCATCTATGATCTTCTTATTTAATGAGTTATAAAACATGTAAAATAAATCATCACCGTGACACGCCCCTTTCAACGTTGTGTATCCGACCATGTTTTTTACAACATTCAAATCTGTGTCGTAATCGAACCTGTACATGTAGACGGTTTCATTGAGTGATTGATAGAAATGTGCAAATCTATGAGTATTGTACGCGTAATTCGTGTCCGTCTGAATATCGCGCAACTGGTCCAGGTCGTATCTCGTTATGTGTCTCTTTCCCACGTAAAACCTCTTTACCCTCTTGCCGAATTGAAAGATCCTTTCCTCGGACAATCTTTCAGATATAGCCCTTGGAACTAAGCTTGCGGGATCCCTGTTATTATAATCCAACGCTTTTAATTGGTAGTCTAACATGTATATGCCTTCTCCCGAATTGTATCCGATCAAGAGAGGGACACTGTTGACTTTCCCCTGCTGGAGCAAATTCACCGGGTCATCGCTTATAAACCTCTCTGGACCTGGGTGGAATACTTCTTCCACGATAGGCACAAAATGTTCAGGTAGTCCTCTATTCTTTTCATCATCAGCTAGAGTTTTATAGGTGAGATTAGTTAAATTAAGTGCACTGACTTCTCTAAGGAAACTAGCTAATGCTGTTTTGTTGTTTTTGAAATCCTTTCCGAATACTTTTCCGACTCTAAAGGCTCTGTCCAACGAATCTCGCCCTTGAGCCCAATCCTCCAAGCATACACCGCTTTGGACAATTGCCTTGTGGAATAATCCCTTTGACATTGGTGACAGCATATGATACGTGACTGCAGACGCACCAGAGCTCTGGCCGAAAATCGTCACACTGTTAGGATCACCGCCGAACTGTTCTATATTATCCTGAACCCATCGTAAGGCGGCAACTTGGTCCTTCATCCCAGCATTGCCAGGAATATCAGCGTTGTTCAAACTTAGGAAACCTAGAACTTCCAATCTATAGTTCATAGTAACAAGTATTACATCGTGTTGCAGTATCAGATCTGGGCTGTAAGTGTCGCTGTTCCCCGATCCAGACATATAAGACCCTCCATGGATGAAGACCATAACTGGTATTTTAGCTTCGGTATCTAATGATTTCGTGTAGACGTTCAAGAAAAGGCAGTCCTCACTTCCTTCCACGTATTTTTCTGCTGATGTGTCGTATTGAGTACACACGGAGCCATGTTTGGATGCATCTCGGACACCTCTCCATGGTTTTGTTGGCAATGGAGCCTAAAAGTGAAAAATGATTAAGAATTTTATTGTTATAAGACCAGAAGCTTTTTTCGCATACATGCGAGACTTGTGGTTATACGTAAAAAAACAGCTAATCATATTACACGTAGCAGTTCTTTGAATGAACTTTTTTACATGAAGTTATTGACCTTTTTGTTACAGCTGGTATTGTGTTTATCTAATTTGCTTGCTGCTGCTGTTCATTGATGTTTTTATTGCGAAGTAAGTTTTATTATAACTCAATAATTACCTTAAATCTAAGGACTCCTAAGGGTGCTTCGGCGTAAGGTATGCCCTTGAAGCTGTAGTAACGGGAGCCATCTATCAAAGTCTCAATCGTACCCTTCAACTTGCCATCCTCGGTCGTAACGATGGGACTATCATCTGTTTTGACGATAGCATTATTTTCTGTCGTGACGGTGGGACTGTCTTCTGCCTTGATGATAGAACCACCTTCTGTCGTAACGACGGGACTATCCTCTCCCTTGATGATAGAATTACCGTCTGTGGTAATTATGGGATCATCTTCTATCTTGACGACAGAATTGCCTTCTGTCGCGACCACGGGATCATTATTCTAGAAATAAATGATATTATATTACTTATAATAAAGTGTTCTGTTCAATATTTGCTGCAACGGTATGATAAATATATGATTATCATATGGTTTCTTACGTATATTAAATTTACTTGCATATAAAAATTGTTGCTTCATATAAAATTATGAAAATAAAACATATATAATTTATCACTTATTCACTGATCTCTGACATATACGGAGGTTGAATAACTATTATAAAATTTGTCAAGTTACCGTGCATCATAATTAAACTTTTTGTATTGTATCATAAATATTAGGATATTTTACTATTCCTGACGCCGAATAGATACACTCACATATGAAGGTTTTTTGATTAGTATTTCAATTGCCTTCACAAACAGACCTTAGATTATTCATTGACACTAACATAAGCATTTGCTTCACAGCTTTTCTGTCTATGTATTGGTTCGTTACTTACCTATAAATAAATACGAGTCAGTCGTAATGTTAATTTACATTTTACTTATTCGCGTTTTCTTGCAATGCAAAATGCAATTCGCGATGCAAAACTCGTGTGTGGCTACTGAGATTGAGATACCGGTTTAAACTGAAGTCTCATAAGAGCCAATTTAAAATTGTTTTGATACTATCCCAGCTAGTGGTCATTGTTGTGTATAATTGGAAAACGGTCGAATCATTTATTATGTTATATTACTCAATTATATTTCATTGAATAGGTAAATAGCGTAGTGAGTCAATAATAAATTGATTTAAGTCTTAACTTATAAATACAGATAGGGTACTTCAAAGCGCGGCTGAATTTGTGTTTTCGAGGCACATATTATCGTCGACCATTTGTGTGATGAGCACGTGTTTGTTCTGTTTGTCTGTCTGAATGTAATAAAAATATAGCGTGTATAATATAGGGGATAAATGTATGTATATCAGCGCTCCGGTTAACATAACACAGGAATTTCGTTGCTGAACTTGCAATCAGGTATGTGGATTGGTCGCAATTATTCTTATTGAAAAATAAGCTTAAAAGCTCTGACTCACCGCGTCCCTGTTCCCTCTCCTCAGCGAGTGGCCGTTAGCACAGATTAATATCACTAACGTAACGAATAGAAAACATTTGATGGAATACATGTCCTAAGACTTTTCACACACGCACGAGCGCGCGGACTGGCAACCAGTTTCTGCAAACATGGTATTTATTTCGTCGTATTTTCCCGCTTCTTGGGTCACATCGCGTGTTTTATGAATTTATAACATATTGCTCTTATGTTATAAATAATAATTGTTTTAATGGTAAATACAATATTTATTACGTTTACGCTTAGCTTAGTCTAACAGAAGCATAGTTATCTATGTAAGAATGCAGGAGACGAGTAAAGGATATTATTATAACCGCCGTCGTAATAACGAATGTTTGAGCTTGAACTTGATTTTAATTAATCTTAGAGAATACCAAAAAAAATCTCTTTTATTTATTAGCCTTAAAAGCTGCCCTCTTATGGTACTTATTAGACAACGGCTGGATATTATCAATAGGTACGTAGAAAGCTTTCGACCAAAAAGTTAATCGTATCGTACAAAGCCAAAACTAAAGCTGTGTATTTTCAAAAATACTCATTCGTAAAGGATTACTGTTGACTGGACATCGCGTGTAGTGGTTAGAGAACCTCACCGCTAAACCGGAGTTAGTGGGTTCGATTCCCACCCAGGGCAAGCATTTATGTGACGAGCACATTGGTCTGTTCTGTGTCTGGTCGTAACAAAAATATCTATATAAGTATTATATCGTATGTATATATGTATGTTTGTC
>DWDX01004128.1:0-12110 GCA_018245675.1 Agara michaeli
AAAGTGTGAAAAGTAATGCACGTGTTAAAAATTTTTCACTCACAATTTTTTTTAACAATTCTTAACAAGAAAAATACAAAAAAAATTTTTTTTTGCTTTTTTTTTAAAACTTTCTTTTAATTTGTTTTAAATAAATAAATAAAAGATTTGCGAACAATTCGTTACTGCAATGACAATTGAAATACATATGGAATGGCATTGGCTGTTTGTAGAATATTGGTCGAAAATATTTGGCCGGCTATTATTTTTTCTATTATATATATTGTGTACCTAATACAGGTACCTATCACACGCTAAAACGATGAAGGTAAACATCGTGACGTAATCTACGTATCTTAGAGCTCTCGGTAAAGTCCACTTAAACAATTCTGCCAATTTACGCTTAGAATGGTAAAGTGTGGATTTATTCTCTTACTTACCCGAACTCTACCCGTTACTACCAACTCAAAAACTGAAGAATCAGTAACGATGACGATGTTAAAGTAAATTTCTCTATCATTTTCCAGTCACACGTTACGATTTTCTAGTATCTCGATACTCGATGGTAAGACAAATACTTTAGAGTGTCATATTTTATGCATACGTTAACTAAGGGCCAGTGATTGACATGTAGCGATTTCAAGGCACTTAATAAACTATTGTCCCTTATTATTACACACCATTTTCGATTTCGTTTCAATATTTAATGCAATCTTGTTAGTATATCTAAAACGCCGTTCAATCGTGGATAATTTTTCATATAAGAATATCCGGATTATCAGACATTTTAATCTTGAGATGCAGACAGAAAAGTTTTTTTTTAAGTAATACTTAAGATATATATGTATAAAGTTTAGTAGCATAAAATTGTAGAGCATATACTATAAGTATCTGTAAACATTAATATCATAACATTAAGACGTAAACAATATTATACCAATTTGAAAACTAAAACAAAAAAAATGCTCTTTTATTTTGCCATTGCTAAACACGGTTCTCCTCTCTTAAGACTGTTTTCGAAATAAATAAAGAGAAGGCTATCAAAAATAAATAAATATATTGTATATCAATCCTATAACAACAATTTTAATTTATATCCTCTGCTAAGCACAGAAATTATTGTAACAATTTATTTGCCACTAGCGGTTATCCGTATAAAAGCCTAAAGTATAAAGCGCTTGGCATCAAAACATCGCCTCTGCTCCGAGCGCGTTAACATCACAGAACTATTTAACCTTCAGTGTATTAAACGTAAACAAGGATATGCATGAGCAATGCGTCCTACAAAACGTCCAAGCTGTGATGTATTCGGTTAGATAAAAGCAGAGATTACATACCTCACAACATATTTTCATACATCAAATATTCGCCGCGCGAAACATAATATTCACTGCGAATCGACTTATTTATCACGCATCTGATGTATATACCCACGTGAGCTACGATTAATGGCGATACTCATGATGACTTAATTTTGAATCAGCACTCAGCAATAAAACAGACAAATGACATATACGATTTATGGACATGTATTAATTTCACAATATTTTTGGTGAATTATTAATATTTACAGAACTAGCATATCATATTACATAACGGCAATGACCATAGAATAACTTTATTATTACGATTAATATTTTAAAAAACTGATACTTTCATCCAGAGTTTTGTGCTAAACTCTTTAAAAATGGTCAATGCGCTGAAATGTCATTTATAATAACAGTAGGGATATAAAAAAATATGTTACGATGTTTTATTTCTACAGGTTCATTGGCTTCGAACTCAAATTGAAGATATTGTTTGCGATATGTCGTCCGAAGCAATGCAGGGCGCGATTTCAGTTTTATGTTTTCGAGTGCATATTGTGGAGTAGATTTCGGTTGTCAGCATTAGAGATCAGTCATTAAAACTCTCTAGAGTTTATTAAAGCGGCTTAAGAAGTTCCGGAAGACTGGCCGCTAACTTTTCTCACCGATGAAGTAGAGTGATAGAGAAAGTTCCAGACTTACTAATCTTGCGAAGAAAAATAATAACTATTATTAGTAATCAGAGCAGTACAACGTCATTGGTTGCAACCAATATTATATTGCCTACTGCGCTAGTAATGTATACGAAATACGATTTTATATCTGATGTCCTGGGTTCAAATCCCGGGTTGGGTACTGTTCGATTTTTCTAATTTAGAATTTCTAGTACTGACTCAGAGTCTGGATGTGTGTCCGGTGCATGGCAATAGGCTCACCACCTATTCCATTGTGGGACATAAACGTAACTGGTGAAATGTAGGGGTGTACTACACTCCTCTGAAATAACTCCACTGAAAATAAAAGGCCATTTAAATATCGTTACCACATTGAAAACTTAAGGTGTTCACATTTGGCCCTTCCCTATTTCGCTCTCAAAATATACATAAATGATTCTAGTTGAAAGTATTCTTCTCTTTCAGGAAAACAAAAAGTTTCAACGTTCAATATTCGCTTCTCCTTTGCAGATTAAAATTGCGTATACTTCTTAAGAAATCTACGTAAGGAGCTCGGATAATGTTCCAAACTTACTCTGACTCGACAACAGCACTAAATATGTCGTGCCGGCGTGAACAGGATGTCGTTTGGGCGGCTCCGAGCGCTTCTCGTCCGGTGACACCGATGAAAACGCCGACGTAGCTTTCCGAAAGCTCCATAAAATGGCCTCTTTTCGAGACAGTCTTAAGTGTAGCATGATACTTGTGGTCAAGTGGCCGGAGACCCCTACAACAAAACCAGATGTGACGGGTTCGATTCACAGACGGAGCAAACATTTATTTGATGAGCACGTTTGTTTGTTCCGTGTCTAGGTGTAGTAAAAATATAAGAAGTATGTATGTATATATTTATGTATGTTTGTCAGCTGTCCGGTTACCATAACACAGACAATGGATTGCCTAATTTGGAATCAGATAGCCGTGTCTGGAATTGTCCCCAGTTATTATTATATAAAAATCACATAATAAACGCATCGAGACAACATTCAGTTAGAGTACTGAGGTATGCAGGATTCGCCATTATGTTCCTTAACTGTTATAGCGATTGATATTAAAATTGTAAATTAATGACTCTTCATCCATCGAGCCTTAATTAAAGCTTACGTATTGAACATAATCGTCAATTGAATATCTATTAGTTTTTCATAAGCGGTTATAAAAATGGCTATTCCTATTAGTGTTTGACGAAATACCAACAAAATAAAATAAAGACAAAGACAAAGACAAAGACAAAGACAAAGACAAAGACAAAGACAAAGACAAAGACAAAGACATAGACAAAGACGTGTATTTGCACAAATATGGTACATATAAAGATGTTACAGGTTTATTAGTTCAAGCCGTATTTTGCCTTTTACGGCGTACAAATAGAAGTTAAAGTACAATATAAAAAATTGAAGTAAAGAAATTAATTATAATTACTAAATTATTATACGACAATTTACACACCTGTAAGATATTTAAAATAAATACAAAAAAAAGAAAAGAATACAAGCAAAAGCTTACAATTTACAAAAGTTTCAGACTGAAAGGAAGCAAAACATGTTATATATAAGCTTCAATTGCTCTATTAGTTCTGTGGTTAGTGATATTGATTTTGATCTAGAGGTTGCGGATTTGATTTTTGTCCCTGACGAAATTTTGTGTGATCACCAAAAATGTTTTTTCTGTATTTGAATATATAGATTTTTTTTATACAAACATACACAATTGTGTATTATTGTTAATTGATTATTATATGTGTATATTTAGATGTCTTTATGAACTGCCTGGTTACCATGGTACAGGCTTTGCCTTGTGTTGCATCAAAAAATAGTCACGTGTGAATTATCCATAGATTTTATTATTATTCTAAGTATAAATAAAATTAATCAGAGACTGTAATCACGTAAATATAAAATCATCTTGTGCTATAAAAATATTACATGACACAGTACATAATGTATCTATGTCTAAAATTTTTTTATAATGATTTGTAATGTTTTTAATCCAAACTCAATCAATTTCGATAATTACTTGAACAAAGGTCTTTTCATTTGAACGGTATTTTCATTTCATTAGGACTTCAGATTCGACTGTTATTACAAAAAGAAAGAACATTAGAAATATTTAGTACATAATTTAAAAAAATATATACACATTTAAAGATTGCATTTATTTTCATATAAGATTTTCCGAGAACGAAGAGAGAGAGAGAGAGACAGACTACGTGCACTTATAATTTCTTTTAAATAGGTACTTTATTCTAAAACATTATCTTTGTGTCTATTATTTCAATAGAACGCTTAAAAAAAAGATTGCCTTAATTTAATAACTAACAAATAACGTACTCACCACGCTTAATTCTATGCACACTGTTTCTGCCAACTCTATCTCTTGATTGTACGAGCCGGGAAAGTCATCTCTATAATCTTCGTCGCCCTGTATAGGGCCAGCAATCACACACATTGTGCTATACGCAAAAAAAGTCACTAGCACTATACGATTCTTAAAACGAAACAGATTGTAATAATTGTTTATCATTTCGAAAGTAACAGCGCGATTTTTGTTTAATATTGTAACATTTTATAACGATAAAAATATCACCACGCGTTTGGCGTAATGAAATACATATATTATTATTATATTACGAAATAGTTTTGTTTTTATTTCAAAAAATTTTTTTTTGTCTATTCTCGGAAGGAATAGTAGCAGAGACAATTGATAATTAATTTAAGAGAACAAGTTGCTTGCGTTCGGAAAAGTGTGGAAATGAATGTGAGCCGCGGGCGTCGCGGTGGCGTGCGGGTGGCGGGCGGCCCGCCGGCTCCTCTGTATGGAACTGGGGCGCAACGGAGCTTATGGGCGCCTCTGAAGCTCTGAACCTCTCGCTTTATTTTTCCCAACGTTCGCGACTTCCAATTTTTGGGCGCGAAATAATAATAATTATATTAACATATTGATAGACATTCCTACTCTTCAATTGACGTAATAGTTTACGATATCCTTGTGGAAAAATACTCCATAATCAAAACGCAATGCTATTTTAAGAAAAAAAAAAAATTACTTTTATATTTAATTTTGTTGCTATTGTTTTTACTTACATGTTCAATAAAATGTTAAGAACTTACCAGTCTTTGTAATTTTAACTGTTTTATTGCTCAACATTTTATAATATCGTGAGTCGCGGTTATCAGTATTTGAAGATAACCCATATTTTATTTTACGGATCATGGAGGCATTGCACTTTGCGTAATGTGTACTTTAAAGGTATTTTTAACTGGCCTCACATTTTACTGACAGACACGAACGAAATTTAGCGCCAGTAAATACTGTTACATAAATACTATTGACACCCTTCAGACGTTTGAGACTTTACTGCTTTATGCAAATACAATTATCGCTTTATATAATTTAAGTCAGTTTAAAAAAATTAAGGTCGGCTGGTAAAAAATGCTAGTTATCATTAAGCCCGCATTTTGTATCTGTAATTATTTTTGGTTCATTAAAGAATAAATAAATATGTCACCTTAAAATCCGCCATATATCTTCTGATATCTCTCCTTAATAAAATGCAAGAGCATTACATAAACAAAAGTATAAAAAAAATTAAAATCTTTTTCCTATAGATATATTTTATAACTCGGTAAAATATTAAGATATAATATGAAAATTTATATTAAAGCAAAATATATCTAGTTGAATCAAATTAGATTCATTCATAAAAAATCGTTTGCTAAAGCTTATGTATAAAATAATGACAAGAGTACCTATAACAAATATGTATCCTATGCTTTATATCAGCTCTTAGTTGTTTTAGAAGTACGGCACGGCATTAAAAAAAATACAGACGAATTGAGAACCTCCTCCTTTTTTGAAGTCGGTTAAAAAACCTAATCCAAAAATGTTATGTATCGATAAAAAAAAGAAACTATTTCATTGGTTGCATCGATTTATAGGAACTTGCAACTGGAACGATGGGCCACATAATAATTCCTAGGAGATAACTAGAAATTATTACGTCTTATATTCAGCGATGCGGCTAATTATGCATCAAACGATCGACTTATTATGCATCGAGCGATCGAATCTAAGGTCATTGTTCGTGCCACTGAGACACTAACTCTCCTTCACAGACGGCCGAGCCAGGTGTGAACGGAGACGAGGGGTCACCTTGCGGCATTGTGGGGCGACGGGATAGTTCAAATCTTCACGTCACTATTCTTTAATCACTCAAGCCGCCATTTATTATTACTATTAGCGTTAGACACTCCCTTTGATGATAATAAATAAATAAATAAATAAAAAAGTAAGTAATAAAATTATGATTCTGAAAAAACAAATGGGCAAAGTTACACAGATATATTAAGATTTTTTTTTAAAATTTAATCTTGGCCAGTTATAATTCCTGAAATTTCTAAAATATTTTGAGTCCTTAATTTAGTTTATTAACGTTCTTAAAAAAAATGTATTCGATATAATCTAATTAATAAGAATTTAAAAAAAACATTACAGGCGTGATGTTACGTATGTAAAAAAAACATCTTTATAAATACTTAACCCGTAAGTTTTTGTTATTTTGTAAATCGGCCTTATTATTTAAATTGCACAAAAGTTCTACAATAGTCAAAGATTTTTAATATATCTAGATATATATCTAGATTTTAATATAGCTAGATATCGTTATTTTCGTATTATAAAAGATTTCAGGGTAATTTATTTAACGGTTTGATCAATGATAACACAACTTGTTGTTACTTTGAGGCAATTTTCAACTCATAAATTAACGATGTCATGATTAATACATTCCAAGTCGACATATTAATTAGTGCTTTAAACGACATTGCTTATAGGACAAAAACTATACCAGTAACTAAATAAAATAAAATACAATGTCTTTTTCGATCCTTTGCATTGTTGAATTTTTAAAGGACTAATTTAAAGACTATTTATATAATAATAAAATAAAATAAATAAACTAAATAGTCCCGTATTTTTTATACAGTTCAAACAAATTTTGAAAAGAATCGCTTAAGCTATTTCGTTTTCACTATAAGACGTACCAGAGAAACACAGTTACTTTCACATAATGAGACTGTTCAATTTGCTTGTCACTTGCAACATCAATAACTTTACAATGTTTAATTAATTAGTTTTCAATTTGATTCATGCATGATGTTGATGTATTTTCGATTATAAATTCAATGAAATTTACAAAACAACGTGATTTACTGTCTCCTACACTAATATTCAGTACAACGTGAATACTAAATGACAAAGGTGTGTAATGCCTTTAGACACAATCCTAGGATAAACCGTTACGTTACATATAGCTATACGCCCACGAATAGATAGTTTAATTACGCAATAGCAAAAAGAAAGAAAAAAAATATTACAGCGATAGGTTCTATGACCGAACACTGCGCTATAACAATACAGCTTTTATAACGAATGATTCAACAATTCTCATACCGGGTATCTATTGGTAGGCGGGTATTATAAGATATAGAAACGGTACCTTGTCTCAAACGGCCACATTCTCAATAAAAAAGTGCCGGCACCGAAAGCGTTTTTACGCGATGTCATTAAATAGGTGTCTCCGTGCACATTACAATTTTCTATTTAAACATAATACTATTCCCAGAATAGATAGCTTTCGAAAAAAAGTTGTCAATTCTAAGATGAAATTTTAAATAGTGGAGAGGCTTTATATTTTTTCATTTAACACCGGATGGCGCGATATTTATCTAGACTAGAACGCCTTAGCAGTGAAGGTTTTTTTTTTCTTTTAGGTAAGCATTTTATTTTTATGATTGCACTTTTTGTGTAGATATTAAATGCTTATCTTTATAGTGGTTATGTCGCAGCAAACTGGTTGAAATAGCTGTTTAATTGCACGGCTTGCCCTTTCGATTCAACCGCATGTCTAGCTTTCTAGTTGAAACATTGTGATATGTAAATCATTTTCTCGCAATGCTTTTTTACGTTACGGTGTCTATGATTCAACTCCTACATTAAGCCACGTTAAGGAATTTCATTCCAGTAAATTAAACAATAAAATCACGAAGTACAGGTAAGTTAATCAGAATAAATGTACTTATTTGAATATCTGTCTGCCATTCTTTTTTAATAACGCGTCGTTCGGTTTAATATATTGGTATAATATTCGGTTTAATATATAGATATTATATGACTTTCTAAATACATTTCTATGCGTAATTTAATTAACTACACGCGGATATGTTTAATTTGTTTATACAATCAATCTTAATCGCTACACAAAGTATACTGTCGATATGTCGTGTTTGGTTATCTGTGGTCATGTTAATTTGACACTGATCGGTGCACATATTAATTTTATGGCCAGTGACTATTCATTGCATAATATCTAAGTGTCCGCTTGTTTTTGAAGTTACGTTAGTCCTGATTGTTATCGTTACTAATGTGCTGGAACCCTGTTTAGTGTTATAAGAGACGTTGGAGACGTGCTATGAAATTATGCTGTAATCACTGACGCCTCTCCAATCACTTGTTTAATCTAAGTACACACGATTATTTAATCCCAAATAAGGATTTTTTTGTGCGTGCGGCGCGCGTCCTGTCATTTAAATATAAACTCTCCGCTAACCACGTGCGTGTGCACGCTTGTCATGACATGAAAAAGTATTCTATAAAACTATATGATGCGTGTTTCACATTTATTGAATGTACATTTTTGTCAATATAAATCAAAATTTAATCAAAATCATTTTTGTCAATATCAGATACAATTATCTGTTATAATATATTATATTTATTTATATTTAAATGATAGGACAAAAAATCCTTATTTGGGATTAAATAATCGTGTGTACTTAGATTAAACCAGTGATTAGAGAGGCGTCAGTGATTACAGCATATTTTTTTTAAAGATAACTTTTGTAGTTGGCGAGGCGTTCTTTGAGACAAATAAGCACGCTCAGATAGGCAACCATTTGGATATTTCGAGAAACCATGAAAATAGAAAAGCTTCATTTTGCAGGGCTAATTAGTTTTGTAGATATAGCTAACAGCATCCGTCATCCGGTATTCCTTTTATAACAGCGTCCTTCTAGATACATATAAAACAGTAACCTGAACGCAAGTCAGTTTTAAAAAAGTCCGTTACACGTTAATTACGCATTCTGTATTCGCGCCAATTACGTAAAGTTGCGCTCTTATTGCTTATATATATAGATTTTTTTCATCCAACAAAAGAGAAAGTGATTTTTGATCGAGTTCTTACTACACATGCGCACGGTGTCACCATCTGGTTTGTAATGGTACTCACAAAATAATACGATTATGTATCAGACGATTTGGAAGGATGATAGTACTGGACATTTATGGATGATAAATACTTTATTGTCCATGGTTCTACATTTTGTAATCCGATTTAAACTTATTGTCTCTTTTTATACACATAAGTAAAATTAATTGTAGCCAAAATTGCAAGCCAAAACAGTTTTTAACTTATAGCCAAAATCAATTTTGATTGTTTTCGTGAGTTAAAACTATTTTTTAACCGGTAATAAATTTCGACTGTAACTTGCATATTATATTTTGATAAGCATAAAGAAATTATTGTTTGTGGTACCTTCTCTGCCCACGAGACAAGTCGTTGGTAGGATCGGGCACCTCTTGAACCTACACGGGTTTAATTTTACGATTAGCCAGACTATGCGGTGTTGTATCTAAAAAAAAAAATATTTAAAATAGAATGGACGAATACTGCATATATCTTCAATTAATGTAATATACAATTTAAAAAATTACTTAAATAAACATTTAAGTAATTTTTTTTATGCGTTTAATGTTATTTAGATGATATTCAATATAAACATTTATATAGATACGTAGACGTTAGTTACTTTTTGTGTAGCTACTTGTTTACTAGGCGAGACGGAAGTGCATTGTATAGATAGAATGCAATATATATGGCATTTGATCGTTTGATATTTGAAGCCGTGTCATTTCTTGTACTTGAGAACGCGGTCGTTCGGCGCCGGGCCACAAAAACGCTACTTTTTGAAATTTTAATACCGCCGCTGTGCGGGCGGAGTCCGGCCCAGAATATTTGACTTACCGGTGACCTATTCGCGGCTAACAAGAGTTCTTCATCTCAAAGTCATAATATCAAACTTTATTTATAACATTAATGTATTCTAGTAGGTGCGTACTAGGTATAGAATGTGTATCCGCTTATGTTAATGTAGAAAAACATCTAGCTAGCTGATATATCTAAGAGTATTAACATTTTCCAGTGTTTATGGACACCGGCAACAGTAGGGTGTGGATCAAAAGTTAGCTTAATTTGAAAGTCAAGCAATATCATGCATAATATTCTGTTTGGTTCGCTCACGGTTTGCGACGACTCGGCTTATACTCGTAATTTTGTTTGCGTTTGCTTTATGCTACAGTTGAAGTTCTTTTGTTTTAACAGTGAAAATTCTCAATACGCGGGAAAATGAAGGTTAAATCGTTTTAAAACAAATACATTTTTATAGACGTTCTGAAGTCTTGTGACCATTTTTGTTATAATTACATCCATTGATTGTAGCGAAGTGATAATTATTTATTGTTTGTTTCGTCGTAACTTAGATTTGATATGCCGAAAATATATATGTAAAGGACATTTTGAACGGTTTTAACAATGTTAAGTGGAATAATGATAAAAAATTTATGGACCTTAAATATTTCGTAAAATTTTGCGCATCATAAAATCTTATTGTCTAAATAATGGATTTAGGTACCTACATGTCTGGAATTTTGGGACAAAAATAAGAATACGCCGCCTTCATTTCAGTTTACGACCATTAAAAAAGTTCGAAGCAAGGGTTGCCGGCCTCGGATACCCTATCCAATGATAAATAAAAAAAAATTAGCGTTATTTAAATTAGCCCAAAATCGCAAAGCGGTCGAGAACCTTCAATGAACAGTTTCCGTGTGACAAGTCAATGCTTTTTTTTTTGTTTTTCGCCAGAGGGCACCGCACGCGGGCCACGTACCTGGGCAAATCTGATACAACCTTCGCTTACATTTCGTCACATGAGGCCGGTCAATGACCTTAAAGTCTGAATTATTCATTGGTGTCTATTATTTTGCAATTTATTCAAGTCGTACAAGGATCTGACATTATTGAGCAGGTATCTGCTTAGGTACCCGCATACTTTATGCAATAAACACTTTTTTGTTCTTTTTGACACGTGAATAGGTGATCATAAAGCGCCTATCGTGTTACTTCGTTCGTTCCGAAATGTACGTTTCCATGTACGGCGATCGTATTGTAATCGCGCTATTTCGATGCCGAATAGGCAACTGCGGGATTGACATCGTGACAGTTCTTGGTGCCTCTGCGTGTTTTAATCAATGCATCGCCTTGGGCTCTACAGATACATAAAAAATGCATGGCCAGAAAAGTAGTGCGCGGAGTAATTTGAAAAAAAAAAAAAAATGTTTATTTGTAGGGGGTAACCTCTGAGACTGTCTAACCGATTCCAAAGATTATTCTACTAATACATAGATAATTTTGTCCGGATCAATATAAGTAATTTTCTGTACTCATAAGAATCTAAGAATTAACCACAGATATACGAATGTCAGCGCGCGCACTACGCGTTATCGCTGTGCGGAGTAAGCGGGGAAAGGTCTTCCTATTTAGGACCTACTAAAAATTGTATTACATGCGGCAAAACTAGATGCCACTGTTATTTACAGATATAACTGTGTGCTTTTTAAAGGACGTTTAATAGTTAATAAAATAAAATTCCGAAGTGTGAGCCACGTAAATATAAATTATAAATTACGGTCAAAAGATAACATTTACAAAGTAAAAAATAAATAAAAGTAAAATAATTTTTATTAGGGATTTTAAATATTAAATAATCTTATTATAGAATCTCCGAAGGAGTTTAATTGAGTTGGCAGAGCCCACTGTGTGCCTTATATCTCCACCCTTACTTATCTACCCATTAATCCTAAAACTTGACTGCCTCGTTGGTCGGGCGGTTGCTAGCGCGACTGCCGATCGAGAGGTCCTGGGTTCAGATCCCGGGTTGGGTACTGTTGGATTTTTCTAATTTAGAATTTCTAGCAGTGACTCGGAGTCTGGATG